>JASTUB010000071.1:22500-46150 GCA_031124825.1 Saccharomycopsis vini
TCCCATTTTGACTTGTTTTATTGGTTTCTCAGTCATTCATTTTACAAATTACCGAATTAGTCTTTCATTTTACTGTTTGAAAAGGGTTGGTTGGAAGGAAGTCATTTTCCTTACATTTATTTTTAGTTTTTTTTTAATTTTGAATTTTTTTTTCTGTTTTCTGTTTGCATTCAAAGTTTTATGAATTCTGTTTTAGATTTTTTCTATTTTTTTTTCTTTCAACGAACAGCATTATATCATTTTCTTAATTTATTGTTACTGTTTTTTTTTTTATGTCTGATAGATTCATGAGTATTACAATTTTTTTTTCTGTATTTTTTTTTTTTTTTTTTTTTTTTTCACCAATAAATGATGGGTTACACTCATCAAAAGTCGAATTTCTGTAACTTGAATAACATAAAAATATGGATACTTAGCTGATAATAAGCCTGGTGGTTGAAAAGAATAAAATTTAAAAAAAAACATGAGGATTCATATATAGGATCAACTAGTAAAAGAATAGTTGAACAAAATGTCGATAAAGTAATTAATTATAACCACAAAGTTTGTAAATAAGAATACTTAATCTGGTGCATGTGGCTGCTTTGTATCTAACAAATGCTCCATTTGATATCACTAGTTATAAATATAATAATAATGAGAAAAAAAAATAACAAAATAACAGGCTAAAACAATTTTCAATGCTTTACGATAGTGATGGAAGACTTTAAATTTGTTAGCTAATTTTTGAGCTCAACCATGTTCGATTTGGAAATCGACTAGTGTGATGATTTTACGTAATATCTATACTGCTACATGTAAGCGCTCTACATTTGCGCCGCTACATTTTTCGACCCCTGCTAAATATTAAAAGTAAAAACTGAAAATTATCTACACTACAGTGGATCATATATATATGAATGATTCCAGGAAAAAAAAAAAAAAAAAGGACATTTTTAAAAAAACAAAAGAGAATGTAAATAGAGAAAAAAAAAAAAAAAAAAAAAGGGTAACAAAACTTATGACTACTCAATGATTACTAAATCAATATTAAAAATAAAATGACAAACAAAAGAAATTCTAAAAAACAAAGCTTTCAACAATTACAAAAAAAAAAAAAAAAAAAAAAAACAATAAGCAAGAGAAAAGCTAATTTAGCCATGATAGAGAAGCAGAATAAAAAGAGTTAATGAATGAGTTTATCAGCGAGAAAACATGAAAAGATCAAAAACAAAAATAAGCAATGAATGTAGAACTTATTCCATACTTTCAACACTCCAATCACTCGAAACTCCTAATTCACTCATCTTTGCAAGTAATTCTTGTTCTCTTAGTTTCAATTCTAAAGCTTTCTTTTCTAAAGCTTGTTCTTTCAATTTCAATTCTCTTGCAGATTTAGCCTCTAATTCTGCCAATTTATATTTACGTTGTTGAATTTGTTCTTGTTTTAATGCATATGGAACGGTTTCTGACAATAATCTGAGTTGTGATCTGTTGTTAGAATCAATTGATTTGTTTGATGCCGAAACAATGTCTTGAACAAAAGATGGTGTCGATGGTTTGCTATTCAATAAAGCTGTATCTAATATTTTGGCAAAATCAAGTTCATTTTGTTCTTCAAGTATTGTTAAATCTTTAACATTAGCCAAAGCATCTAAATTAGACATTGAAGGCGCTTCTGGAATATAAGAATCTCTTACACCCAAGAATTCTTTTTTCACAGTAAAACCTTCATTTTGTTTAGAAATTTCAGTTGTATCTGAATCACCATTAATTCCATTGACTAATTTCAATTTTTCAGTTCTATAATTCTCATAAAGATAATCATGAGTCAAATCCTTTAAGTCTTGTAAATGTGTACTTAATAAAACATTTTTCAAAATTTTGAAATCTGAATATTCAGGATTGGTTATATCAATAAATCCCCATGGATATTGTCTACCTTTAACTTTCTTGCCATCAATTTCTATTTCATCTTCTGATGAGATTATGGCAAACGGCTGGATTGATTGGAGATATCTATTTTCATTTGAAAAATCATCGCTATCGTCATCATTTGGGATTTCAGAATCATCACCTTGATATTGTTTACTATTGGTACTAGGGCTATCACTGTCATTTTCATCAAAAGTGAATTGAAAAACTGGTACATTGAATTTCTCAATATCATGTAAAATATTTTTCTTGAATTGAGTTAATTCATCTTTAGTAAAACTATCTGCTTTTCCTATAACAGGAATGATATTAACATATTTTGATAATTTTTTGATAATTTCCACATCCAATTCCCTTAATCCATGACCAGTTGGGGTGATAAAATAAAGGCAAACATGAACTCTAGTGTCTTTAAATTTTGGATTTCTTCTAAATTTAGTTTCTTCAGTCAATACTATATCAAACTGCTGCTTAAGATAATTGATTATTTCTTGAAAACAAATTTCATTATTAATATTTTCTCCAAAACCTGGGGTATTGATCACATTTAAAAAGATTTTGGAATAATCTCCTTTGTTCAAAATTTCAACCTCAGATTCGGTAATTGAAATTCCAGGTTCTTGATCAGCTAATTCTGGATTGAAGTCTCTTTGGAAAACCGCCGCATTGATAGTAGAATTTTCATCAATTGTGCTGAAGGAAGCAATTTTTGGTTCATCCATAGTAGTTCCAATTGGTTCATATTTGTGTGGTAATATCTTGGAATCTAATAAAGAATTAATGAATGTGGATTTCCCAGTTCCTGTAGGTCCTACCACCATAACTGTGAATTTGATACCACGTCTTGTATCTTTTTTACGACGTAGCGCTGAAGAAGATAAAAAATTCATGAGATGCCCTTTTTATTATAATTTTCCAACCTTTTTGTATAAAAAAGGTTTTTTTTTGTTTTCTAGTTGATTTTGTGCAAGGCGTTTCAAGGAATTTTTCAACTGATCACTCAATATTGCATATGAAGTGATAATTAGTTTTACTAATTAATCTGATACGTGGTATTTGGTTTGTTCTTTTTTTTTTTTTTTTCTTTTTTTTTAATTTTTAATTTTTCTTTATTGATAGAGGTGCACTTAGTATTTCACACACTATCCCCTTTTTGATTTAATAACATAAAGAACCAATTAACATACATGTTATCTCCTACTGTTTAGTCTCATATAAATTTAAGGATTTGAACTTAAAATATATCATTAGTTGTAATAATAAGAAAAAAAATAATAGGAAAAAAAATAAAAAAAAAAAAAAGGCAAGCGAAGAAAATGACACTCCTATCTTTTGCAAGGGTAAAACTTAGGAAACACCGATTTGTGATAACAGTTGCTTCTTTACTTGTCACTATTTTCTTTCTCACTTACAAAAGTAACAAATATTTTTTGAATCAAGGGTTGCTGTTTCCAGGTAAAATAGAATCTTATGATCAAAAATTTGAAGAAGAGCAAGATAATAATTTGGAAAACAAAAAATCAATTTTACCGCTTGTAGATGCGGACCAAGGTGGTTCTAGGAATGAGGGCGACTACAAACAATCTACTGAACCTCCAGTGTCTTTTCCTAGAAATTTTCATTTCCCTCCTAATCAAGAAAAATTGTACAAATTGCCTCCTAAAATCGATTATAAAGCTTCTAAATATAACAAAGTTCAATCAAAGTCTTTTGAATTGAATGAAGGTATTGCTGATACTGAAAAATTGAATGAAATTAGAAAAGTCTTTTTGAGTAGTTGGAATGCCTATAAAACCCATGCAATCGATTATGATGAGTTACTACCATTAAGTAAAGTTGGTAAAAATCCATTTGTTGGCTGGTCAATAACTTTACTTGATACCTTAGATACTTTATATTTGATGGAACTTTATGATGAGTTTGAGTTTGCGGTTGATAAAATTTCTAAAATTGATTTTAGAAGATCTCCTAGAGAATACATTCCCACCTTTGAAACTGTAATTAGAGCCTTCGGTGGCTTAATTTCTGGTTATGATTTGTCTGGTGATGAAAGATTATTGAAGAAAGCCGTTGAATGCGGGGAAATGATGGTTGGTGTATTTGACACACCAAATAATATGCCATTATTATACTATAGATGGTCAGAAAAAGACGCAAAAAAACCAAAAGTTGCATCTAGAGCAGCTTCAGTTGCAGAGTTTGGAACTCTTAGCCTTGAATTCACACGCTTAGCGCAGATTACTGGTAATCAAACATATTTTCATTTTGTTCATAAAATAATTGAAGAAATGGACCTTTTTATGATTGAAGAAACACTGAAAGATCCTGAATTCGAATTACTGGGATTATTACCAACTCATTTGGATATTTCTGGTTGTCAAGCTCGTTTCATTAAAGATGATGAAGATGAACAAAAATTGTTGAAATCAAATAATTGGGAAAGTTATGTGGCTGTTGTCCGTAAAGAAAAACTTGCCTGTGACTCAGTAGGAATTAGACATCCAGCTAAAAGAGAAGAAAGTTATACCCTAGGCGGATTAGCAGACTCGTATTATGAATATTTGCTCAAACAATATCACATGCTTAATGGATCCTTTGGAAAATATTTGCTGTTGTTCAATGTTTCCATAAAAAAGATTAAGGAACTTATGTTTTTTAAGGCGAAATTACCCTCAATATTAGTTAGTGAGTCAAACACAGTACCTCATTTGAAAACTGATCCTGATGATGTTTTATTCACCTCAGAATTGAAAGTGAAAAACTTGGATAATAACCGAATTCATGAAAAAACCTGGACAAGTCATTTGAGTTGCTTTACTGGTGGTATGTTTGCCTTATCTTCTAGAATAAATGATGATGAAGAAGATTTGGAAATCGCTAAAAAATTAGCTAATGGTTGCTATAAAATTTATCAATTAATGGAATTAATGCCAGAATGGATCATTCTTGATGCTTGTCCTGAAGGATCAACTGAAGATGATGCTGACTGCCATTTTGATATTAGAGAAAAAATCAGACAGATTAGAACTAATTCAGAACCTTTTGATGCAGAGGATTTACAAACTGACAAACAATTATTGCAAGATATTTTGCCAATTCCAGATGAATTGGAAAAATCTTTTGATAATACAGATCAAGACTTTGAAGAATTAAGCCCAAATGATTTGACTGAAAAGGACCGCTTATACCGCTATTTGAATGTTAAAAATCAAAATTTTGACGAATATGTCCAAGGTGTAGATTATTATAAATATGACCTTTCTAAAGTAAAACAATTTCCAAGAAAACCAACTCCAAAATTTTCAAAAAAATATGAAATCCTAGAGTCTGGTTTATCTTCTAAAAGATTGAAACAAACTTCGAATGGTGATATTATTTGGACCGTAGAGAAAACTCAAAATGTACCAATTTGGGCTAACAATATGGATCCAAAATTCATCTTAAGACCAGAATTAATTGAATCAATATTTTACTTATACAGAATAACTGGTGATTTAGAATGGAGAGAAAAAGGATGGAACTTGTTTAAAAATACAATAAAACATGTTAGTACAAACGAAGGAGCAGCTGCGTTGGTCGATGTCACCAATTTATATTCACCGTTGACTGGGAAATTAACTAAAGATAATAAAGAAGATAGTTGTGAAAGCTTTTGGTTTGCTGAAACTCTCAAATATTATTATTTATTATATTCTGACAAAAACGTCTGGAGTTTAGATGATTATGTTTTGAATACTGAAGCTCACCCCTTCAAAAGAGATAACAATTAAATGCAAATCAAAAAAAAAAAAAAAAAAAAAAAAAAAAAAAAAATAACTTTATCAACATTTTTTCATCTGTCTTTCTATGCCTTCAAAGCTTTTTGATTAATATTTTTTATTTCTTTTAGTTCTTCTGTATACTCCTTAATATTTTTTTTTTTTTTTTAAAAAAAACCACTGAATGTAGGGTCTTACACTAATAAATGAAACAGCCGCTTTTTCTGTTTTCATATTATTAAAGAGTTTAATTAGAATCATAGAAGAGAAGAGAAAGAAAAGAAGAAAAATACATAGAAAAGGAGCAAAAATATATTAAAAAAAAAAAAAAAAAAAAAAAAAAAGGAAAAAAATGATGAAAAGAAGTTGCAAATAATAAACACAAATTCTTGTAATTGGTCAACAAAAACACCGAACCTGGGACTCGAACCCAGAATCTCCTGATTAGAAGTCAGACGCCCTAACCAATTAGGCTAGGCCGGCTAATTTGGCTTCACATAGTTTATTTTTAGATAGCTCAGAAGCTTGTATTTCTTCTCGAAAATATTTGATAGTTTAGCTCATAAATGTACGAATCTTTTCGAAAGTAAAAAAAAAAAATATTTGAAGATTTTCCTCTAATATATATATGTATAGATTTTAATATTAATCTAGTTTTCTGTGTTGAAAAAAAAAAAAACTACAAAAATACTTAAAAATAATTAACTTTATTTCATCAAAATATTCCCATTAAAGAGAAGAATATATTTGATAAAAAGTATATAGTTTAGTTTATAAATGTACGAATCTTTTGAATGTGAAAAAAAATTGATTTTAAGCGATCTTTTGAAGATTTACCCCTAATATATATATGTATAGATTTTAATATAAATCTAGTTTTCCGTGTTGAAGTAAAAAAAAAAAAATTTTTTTGAACATTAATGTATTAATTAATTAATGTATATCTTGTCTTTATTCCCGAATTTGAAATACATATATAATTTTCATTTCCTTTCATTTTAATTTCTTATCGCCTTATTATACATGAGGGGTTTTGTTTTTATCATTATAATAAATATAATGATAATACCATTGATTTTATTTTCTTATAAGCAATATTTGATATCTTTTATCAGGTTTTTTCTCATTATTTATTGCATAACATGCTTCTTTAATGTACGGCTTTTTGTGATGGTAATATATATATATATATAATTCCGAAATTACGCTACGCATATTGCTTTTAACTATTCATGTTGTTTCTATTATTATTATTATTATTATTATTATTATTATTATTATTATTATTATATTAATTTTTTACTCATTCATTCATCGGCTTGTTTTTACTTTTCTTGCTGTATATCGGATTCAAAATTTATATTTTATTTTACATTCAGGATTTAATAAAAGGTCACGGAATTCGTAAGCTAATACATTCAAACGAATTACTTATATACCCACAATATTCATCGTATTCTACAATATGTAGGTTCACTAATTTTTGTATGAGCGAGAGACACAAAAGGCAGGAATTCTTAGGAAATATAAAACTGTCAAGACAGTACACGGTTTTTTTTTTTTTTTCGTTTTTTCTTTTGGGTGGCCAGCGCTTTATTTTATTGTGTGTGTTTTTTAAAAAAAAACTTATTTCCCTTAACGTTAATTTCCTTTCTTACCGTTTGTTTATTAATTGGTTAAACTTGAGGAGCTTTGTTTGAATGTTACATTTGTTACACATTAATAATGCCAGTGTTTTTCATTTTCTTACAAATAACCATTAATATTCCTATTAGGGGTTCGCCTCTCTTAAGTACATAGTATGATTCAATATATATATATATTATTAATTTTTCATTTATTTTCTGAAGTTTTCTGGTATAAGGTTATCAAAAAAAAAAACAAAAAAAAACAAAAAAACACATCTCAGAAAGTACGGGGAAAATGCATCAAAAGAATCTTTCTTGTTTCTCGATTATTATTGAGGGGTTTAAAAAATCTATGTGAAACAATCAATAATGCGTTTCTTTATGTTTTGACTTTGCTAGGTTAATACCTGTATTTAGAAATCTATGAGGTGACTGACACATACTAGACCATATAGTTATTGTAAATTGTAAAATGTACTTACAATATGTGATGTTTAGTTTTGACCAATGCCAGCATGAACACGTAAAAAAAAAAAAAACAAAAAAATAAAAATACGAGAGAAAAAGAAAAAAAATAAAACGAAAAAAAAAGAGAGAAAAAAAAAAAAAGAAAAAAAAAAAAAAGAAAAAAAAAAGAAGAAGCGCAATATCAGTTGGTTGAGTGCAACTATTATATATATAATCAAAATCAAAGTTCTTAATTCTTAAATATATTCATTATTACCAATTATAAATACCAAAAAAAAAAAAAAGAAAAGGAAAGAAAAATGTCCGAGGATACCAAACAAAAGAAGAACATTGACGACTATATTCCCATGGTTGACGCAATTCTCAGTGTTAGTGATCTTCAGCACATAACAGTTAAACAAATTAGAAATGCACTTCAGGCATTATTTGTTGTGGACTTATTACCCCATAAAAAAGAGTTGGCATCTATGATAATGCAAAGATATAATAAATTGGTAGATGAAAGAGAATCAAAAATTAATAATAATAAGAGCGTGGATGATGAGGATGATTCTGAACTTGAAGGTGCGGAACCTGCGAAAAAAAAACATAAGAAAGCAAAGGAAGAAAAACTTGAAGATGAAGTGATAGCCGCTAAACTTCAAGCCTCTTTCAATAGTAGGACTCTTAGAAATCCAAGGGCTGCAACTCGAAAATCTAATAAATCAGTGAAAAAGTCTACAGAAAAGAGAAAACCACGAGTCACCAAGGTCACAGGGTTCACAAAGCCAAAAAGATTAAGTAGTGAATTAGCAGAATTTATTGGAGCAGATACTTTACCACGAACAGAGGTGGTGAAACGAGTATGGGAGCATATAAAAGAGCATGATTTACAGGATCCAAAGGATAGACGACAGATTATATGTGATGAGGCTATGATGCCAGTATTTGGGAAGCGAACAACCATGTTTCAGTTGAATAAAATACTTTCAAATCATGTCTATGATGAAGATGAGGTGATTAGTAGGACAATTGAAAACAACGTTGACCAACTGAAACCAAAGTTACAAGCAGAGATAGATAAGACCGCAAAGAATGGTGGTGAGACATCTGAAGGTTCTGAGGTAGGAGATAATGAATTAGAGTTTATATCAGAAGAGGAATAGTATGCATAGTATGAGTTTATGAGTAAGTAATATATATCAACAAATTGCAATTTTATATTAATAGGTTTTGTAATAATAATACAAAGGGGTGCCCGTGTGCGCAAAGAAGTCATCTTCACGGGTAACTCTGGGGAAGAACAAAGAAGAAAATGACAAGGTAAAATAAAAAATAAAAAAGAATTTGAGATCTTATTGATGATTTAACTTAGGCTTGCTATTTAGAGTTGACATTGAAAATATCGATTGAATCACATTTTTGCCAATTCCATATAAATCATATTACTATTACTATTATTATTATTAAAATGGGTAAATGTACTGCTACTATCAAGATAGTATCTGTTTCTTGTTTAGGAATCCTCACTGGCTTTTTGGGTCAACAAGCTTTTAGTAGTGTTCCTCTTTTAATACAGTTTGCTAAATCATCTTCCCCTGTGGCGGTTATTCAGGAAGCTGCTAGCAAAATTATCAAAAAGACATACTTCTTTATTGGATCTTTCGGGGGTATTGCAACCACTTTGCTCTCATTAGCTTTTTTTAAAGCTCCTAAAAGAGCTCGCCATCCTTACTTGCTTTACTCTGCCCTCGGTGTTCCAATTGCTGTTTCTGCCTTGCTTATGAAAAACTACAAAGTTGAATTGAAATTTTTGGACGCTGAAAGCACATTACCAGCCGGAAAAACTGAAAAAGTTACCAAGAAAGTCAAAACAGATGAACCATCTCAACTCGATAACTCTGTTTATAAAGATCTTGGAGCCGAATCTGAAGAAGATATTAAGAATTTAAGCCAAGATGAAGTTGATGAAATTGAAAATGCAGCAAACAACTCTATCATAAAAGCTAATGCAATCAACAGTTTAGAAAAAATCAGATCAGGCTATGCTGTTGCCACCTACATTGTTGGTGTTGCATTCGGAATTTCAACAATCGGAATTTATGGTGATTTCTCATGATAGACTTCTTTCTGTCTCAAATCAGTAACGCTCTTTAACTCTATTTTATTCTCTTCCTTTTTTTTTTTTTTTTTTTTTTTTTTTTTTTTGCTTGTTTGTTTCATTTTATAAATATACATTTTATGCTTTATAGTTTTTGGACTATTTCATCTTCAATATTCAAGGGCGCAGAGCTATTTGATTATGGCTAGTCCTCTTGATCTTATCTATGGGTTGTTGGGTTTTATTTTGTCTTTCTTTTTCTTAATTCTTCTTCAGAAGATATTACATATACATATATACATATATTCATATATAAATTCCAATTCCAAAAAAAAAATATTATCAACAAAGTCTTTTTTTTTTTTTTTCTGTGGTAAACTTGAGTATTCAAAGAAAAAAAACCTGCGGCAATTACAATTCACAAATATGATTAAATGAAGAACAATAACTTTTATTTTGAATGTTTCTTGTAGTTATTGATTCAGAATTTAAGATTGTATTTTAGTATCTGTTTGAATGTTAAATGAAACTGCAGGAAATTTTGTTAGTTCTGCTTGCACGGAGCTATCCACACCTAAACTTGTTAATATACCTCTTATAATTCCACAAGGAAACCAAAGGTAAAGTTTTATTTTTTTATTGGTTATTTCTTCACTTTGCGGGCTATTCATGTTCAATATTCCTTTGAAATTATTATCTATCAATACAAATGCACCACGATGGTTGGTTCGTAAATTATCCATTTGTTTACCATATAGATTCTTCCAGATGTCACGGCAAAAGTGTTTCATAATGTTCAAAATATCTGTATTTAATTTCAAGTTAGGACGATTTGTACCATTAGAAATATTTTCATTGTTTAATTTGTAATTTAATAATTCACCGATTCTAAGACCTATGTTATAACCATAACTTTCAATTCGATAAATAACATCTTCATTTTCAAGATTTGATGGGTCTTCTAATAATTTAACGCTACCAGGTTTATCCTGTTGCACTTTTTTCGATTGACTTTTTTTATTGTTCTCTGTAATGTTTAGCTTTTTTATTGTTTCACCTTCTTCAAATGATCCTTTTGTGATTACATTTTCACTATCCAAATCTTTAGTTACACGAATCACTAAAGGTACCATCTCCAATAGTAAGAGGTCCAAACAAGTAGCATTAACTTCTGATCCAAGTTCCATGATATTTCTAGAATTATTTTTGATTTGATCTTTCTTCCAGTTTTGTCGATAAAATTTTATCCCATATAATTTCTATTTAATTTGTTATAGTACTGCTCCTGGTATAAGTAGACTTTCAACTGTATATCATGTGTCATTCCGCTTTTTCTTTTCTTTTTCATTTGTCCTCTTTTTCGTGCAGGTGGATCTAACCAGATTGTTTGATGGCGATGAGATACATGCATTTATATAACCTGGAGTAGGAATAAATTAAAAAGTTAATTTTAATGCTATTAATTCATTATTACCATAAAAGCAGACTAAATTTCTTAAAATTTTATTTCACTATATATATCTAAACAGCAGAATAAATATTTATTTCGAGAAATAATTGAAAACAGCAAATCAGGAAACAAAAAAAGAAAAAGTATCCGAAGTTACAAAGACTATGATTCGCAATAGCCAATTGAGAACAAAATCACATATCTCTTATAATTATTTGATATTATCAGAGAGTAAATGTATGAAAAAGTTTTTGAGCAGCCTGAAACGAAAGTCAGAAACATCAACTGTGAAGCCATCTTCACAGGAGGATCTTAAGAATACAATAATAAATGAGCAATGTAATTTTAGCTATTACAAACAAATGAATGATAATAATGTGAAGAATTCAAACAATTTGAACAAAAAAATGATCAATCTTAATCAAATGAGAGAAACCTTAGAAGCTTCAGTTCCTAATCTTTTGAATGAATCTTTCTCGAGTGATATTTTATCAGATAACATTATCCTAAGAATTTTTCCCCATACTCACCCCTTTATTCCGATAATAAAAAATAAATATTCCTATACAATTGTATCAAAGACATTGAGAATTATTCTAACAAATTTTATGTTGAATCCGAAAACTAAAATTCATATTCAAAGTTTAAATATTGAAGAACCAGAAAGAAAACTTGATTTCGATAGATTCGATGATAATAGGGAATTGGAAGAAGAATTTGAGAAACGAGCAATTGATGAGCTTCCTATTTTTGAAGAATCTAGATTTTTTTCTTCACAAAATAATGGAATATCAATGAATCATTATACTTTATTTCCATGGACCTATAAAATTGTAATGAAATGGTCAACATGTGCTGAACAATGCCAACATTTAATGAAAGATATTGTTTCGTCCGATAAAGATCTTGGTGTGTCAAGTGCAGAAACTAGAAAAGCAAGGTTGGGCCAACATCGTATTTCTAAATTAGATGAAAATATTTATGCAAATTTAAAGCTTGATAATTTGAACGATTCCATAAAAGGTATATTCGTTAAGGAGACTAATGATTTGGCATCTTCTAGCAATGAATTAGAGAGAGTCTTGACTGGAATATTTATATTCGAATTGAATATGAATAATGATAAAGTGTTAGTTCATGATGTTGAGGATTTGGAAATAGTTGAACGAAAAGCCCCAGCAGCTGATTTAGATAACTTATTGGGAACAACTTAAGAACTGGCATGTGCGATTTCCTGTATTGAGTGACTTCATGTTACAAATGGTTTTGTAATTGATTGCTATTATATTATCAATAATAATTAGTTACAGAGGTATGAAATGTCATGATTAGAATGTAAACAGCCCAAAAAAAAAAAAAAAAAAAATTAATAAAATTAAGAACTAGTAAACAAATAAAAAGAGAAAAAAAATATGAAAATGTAACAGAAATAATATCACAAAAACTAATACGAAACAAATGAGAATTGAAAACAAGCAGGAAAAAAACTGAAATAAAAGAAAAGAGAAGAATCAGAGAAGAAAAAAAAAATTAATGTCATTACATTCTTGGAAGTCCACCATCAACCAAAACTTGTTTGTCAAGTATATCTTCTGGATTATTCTCTGTGCGTTTCCAACTGGAAATGCTATTCAGATTTGTATCAATTTCAAATATTCTTACTCTTCTTGAAGTGCCTCCGTAGCCACCATAGCCACCTTCACCAGAGGCACCACCATAGCATAACCATAAATTATTGGAATTGGCACCACCAGCTTCTTCAAAACTATCATATAAACAATAATCATTACAATGGTCATGTCCAACAGAAATTACACTAATACCAATTTTCCCAAATACGCCTCTTGCACCTGTATCATAATTTGAAGCAGTGACTCCTTCTTTGAATTCTCCAACCATATTATCTTCTTTCAAATTCCTAAATTCTGGTATTGGAATATGGAAAAATCCCATTGATAAGTGAATATGACTGTATTTTGTTATTTCTGCTTTTAAATCAGCATGGACATTTTCTAACCAATCTAATTGATTGTCTTTCAACCAATCATATCCTGGATTTGTTTTTGGATTTGGAGAATATTTATGAGTATCTAAGAAATACAACAGTAATGCTGGGTTTTTCGATTTTGGACCTTGAACAGTTAAAACATAATTACCTATTCCAGCAATATCTTTTGGACCAACTGATGATAAAGAATAAGGCAAATGTTCAGTTATTTCCATAACCTGATGTCTGGTTAATGAACTCTCATCATCATGATTACCCAAGGTTGTAGCAAATGGGATTTTATATTCAATAAAAATGGCAAAAGCTTTTAATAATGTCGACAAGGCATCTGGAGAAGTTTCTCCAAAAATCTGATCACCGGTGAGAACAACAAAATCAGGTTTTTCAATATCCAAAATATTTCTTAAAAATTTCAAAGTTCTTGGATCAGCTTCACAATTATTACCTGATTCTGGAGGGAAAGCATCTCTACATTCACCAACACCTGTAGAAAAATGCAAATCTGCGACTTGCAAGATTTTAAAGCTACCATTTGGATTTACTTTTAATATAGGAGGTTTTATTGATTTTGCTTTGTTCACCAATTTTTTGTTTTGTATGGTTACAAATGTTGGATATTCTTGATTTTCAATTTCCAATTTTTTTTGAATCATATACCAATCATCACGAGGATCGACGGAGTCTTCTCCGAAAAGAATATCAATTTTTTGCAAGGAGTTTTCGAGATGAAGAGGGCCTAATTTGTACCATAAACCATGATCTACATATTTCCAACCCAATTCTTCCACTTCTTTTAAAGATGGAATTTTTATGCCAGCTTTATTTTTCTCGTTAGAAGAACTTGAGAACAACAAACTTTTGGTGTACTCATAATTTTCCATTATGATATCAGTGAACAGTTCACCTTCTTGTAGAAAATCATCAATCACTCTTGAAGGAATTTTCTGATGGTTATTTGGAATAGCATCAGTTTCAGGATCATAGATTGCAACTTGGTTTACAAATTTATTTTTTTTGAAAAAGTTTTTGGTAAGATAACCATCTTTTTGAATTTCTGGGCCATTAAGTGTCTTCATGAATAAATAGTAATCACTAAAATCCAAATTCCAATTCTTTTGATCTTTGAGGTACAAATTCTTATCAACTCTAATCCATTTGATATTTAATGAAGTCTCAGAGTCAGAATCCGAAACGGTACAAGAAGAAAGAGAAGCCCTTGAACATTTTTTGAACTTAAGATCGAGAATATATTCGTTAAATTCCTCGAATGATGGGACTTGAACATAGGCAATTGGTGGTGTACGTCTTCTGCTACCTTGAATGAGAACAACTATACAAAGAAGAGCAGTTATTCCCAAAGTATAAAAGGCGGTCCTTGCTACTCTTTTCGAAAGCATTGTTTTTGTATTTCCAGCTTTTAAGCAAACGGTTATGTTAAGCTCTGAAATCGATATGAAATCAATGATTTTTTTTTTTTATTTTATTTTATTTTTGTTTTGATTATGTGCCCTTCTACGACATGGAAGATCTTTTGGGGGGTTGTTCTTGATAATATTTGTGCCCTTTTAGTTGTTCGAAGGGGGACATAGTTATTTATCTAGTGAAGTCACACCAGTTGTGGATTCTTTAAAATTCCAAATTCATTATATATTTCTGTGAATAATAAAATTTTTGGGTTATTTAATTTAATCTAATGGTTGAAATGATATCCATCTCATCATTAGCCAAAACTTGCATGTATCACGAGATAATGCATGTGACATATTTATTATATAATCAAAGCACTCAAATTTGTGGATAAGAAAAAAAACTAAAAAAAAAAACTAAAAAAAAAACTAAAAATCCTTGAATTTTTGACACGCAGAAAAAAAAAAATAAAAAAAATAAAAAAAAAAAAAGTAAAATAAAAACAAAAAACACAAAGGAGTAAACTATATTTATAAATCAACTAAAATTTCAACTACATTTTTTTTTTTTTTATATTTTTATCATTTTTTTTTCCTCCCAAATATATTCATTCACATAAAAAAAACCCTCACCAGCTCATCATATAGCCCTTAAACTCATAACTTTAACTCAGGCGCTTGTTTGATCCAACAACAATTGTTACATTCGCTTTTCAAACACACCGATTTATAGATGTTAAGAAATACTTCAACGATATCTACTCAATCAAGTTTGACAGATGGTATAGCTTCATTGCAACTAACTGACATTTCAAAAATATCAGAGCGAGCAGTTTATTTGAAAGTTCTTCGGGCAGTGATTATTGATCATAGAATATCTCCTGTATACAGAAAACCAACTCCGGTGTCAAAGCAAACTTCTAGCTCTCTTTCCCCTGGCTCTTCATCTTCTGCTACTAAAAGAAGTTCATACATCACCACATCAAGTTCTAGAACTATTACTGGAATTCTAGCTCGTTTTGATAAAGAGAATGACCCAAATGATCCTAGAAAACTACCAAAAGATACCAAAAAAAATTTAGAATCACTTTTAGAACCCATAGTTTTCAACAGACCAATTGCTAACAGAAGCTGCAAAAATCTATCAGAGTCTTCAAGAAGATGCCTCAAAGTATTTTATGGTAGTTTGACCACTATTTCAGTAGAAGATGCTAGAAATTTTTCCTATTTGTCACAACAATATACAAAAACAATCACCAAAGAATTAAAATTCATTAAAGATCTTCTGAATAAACACGATGTTGAGGATACTTCAATAATTTATGGTGAGCTAGTTGAATTTATCAAAATTTTAATTGAAGCGATCAAAACTGAAAAAAACACGGAAGATATAGTCTCTTTTTTAAAAGAAACCAAATCATCACTCGAAAGCAAGTCTTTCGCTGAAATTGGTTTAATGAGCACTCCAACTGAAAACGTAACATTTGAAAAGCCCTCTTTTCAAATTAAGGACATTCCATTAGCTAGATTAGTGGCTGACTTGTTTTCCATAAATCATCGAACTTTGCAAGCAGATATTGATAATTTACAAAGTGACAGTATTGAGATTGCACTTGAAGAAGATTTGAAAGTTTTAATTGCTAGCATTCATTTCGACAAAGGATCATATAATAAATCAGATTTTGAAAATGTTGAAGACTATGATCGCTGGAAGAAAAATGAGGTTGTTCAAATCACAAACTTGTTGAAAAAATTAAGAAGACCAACAGCGATGCAAAGACAAATTCCCCCTTCAAAAAAAGAAGAAAATTTTTTCATCATTCCAACTTTAACCAGAGAATACTATGTTAGGTTCTTGGAAGTCATATTGAAGTACATTCAACGTACTCAAGGTGATCAAAAAAACTCAATAATTTTAAACAACACAACAATTGATTTAATTAGTTTAATCTCAAGTTATTGGAGAATACCCTCATCAGCAAAAGCAGCTTTGATGTATACTGCCGCTAACAATACAATCATGAATATTACATCAATTACCGGTGATATCATTGATTTTGATATTGAAAAAGCAACCCTAGTGTTTTCAGTATCCTATAACTATTGTAAAACTGATGAAGAGGCTGACATATTATCATGGCCTAAACCTGATTTGGTCGAATGGAAAAATAATATCATGGTGACATACTTACATCTCATGTCTTGTATTAAAAAAAAATTAACAGAAATATTCAGTCAAACACGACCAAAATTTGGCCCTTATGTGGAATTTTTGGAAGAATACATCAAGTCAGATGTTACATTTCAAGATTTGATTCCAGAAAAAGAAAAAGAAATTCTAGAGAAAAAATTTACAAGAAAATTTTTTATTTCAATTGGCAAAGCTGTCGATCAAAAATATCTTGAAATATTAAGCAGAATTCCAAATAATGAAAATCTTTCATTGTCAGATATCATGGAAGGTTTTGATGAGGTTTTGAAAACGATTGACATGGTGAACAAAAGATATTCTTCTCCAAGTTTCAAAAATTTCATGGGACTTTCTTTGAATATATGGGATCTTGCGTTATCTCATTTTATAAGTGGTTTTGGCCAAGACTCATTAAAAATGATTTTGAAAGCACTCAAGAATTTAAAAGCTGAGGATCCAGAAGCCGATGTTCTTTTATCATTTAGTGACTTGGAAGTCATTTATCAAAGCATCAAAAGATTCAAAATCTGGTACAGAAAATTCACTAGAAACTCGAACATTAGCAAAGTTGACTTTGAAACTATATTATACCCATTCCTTGAACAGCTCGTACGTAGCCTAGAGGTCTCAACAAAAAAGACTGTCTCAAATGCATTTGAACTAGATAAACAAAATGATTTTAAGATTCAAAATACTGAATTTGGGGTTTCCGACTCAGCATTACAATGTTTTCGTCTTTATGATCAAAATTTAGGAAGTTTTCTTCTGCTTGGTTGGGAAAATGAATATCAAATAAGTAAACTTTATACTATTTTGATCAAGACAATTTCAGATTCGATGATTGAATATGGTTATAAATGTTTAGAAATTATTGTTAGTGATTTACATGATTATGAAAATGATCAAACTGATAATGGAGAAGAAAAAATTGAAGCAAATACTCAAGAGGAGCGAACTGGAATGAAATGGTTTTCAGAGGCGAAAGCTGTTTTTTCAAGTTTCCAAAAAGAAGATACCCCTAAACCATATAAATTTAAAGAAAGAACTTGTATTTTATTGAATAACATAGGATTCTCTTTATCTTCAATTGATAAATTTGAAGAAAAGATCAACCCTGAGCGTATATCAGAGGTGATTTATCGTATTGAAGGCAAATCAGTTATATCCAACCCAATAAATTTGTTTTCCATAAAAGTAGTGAAAGCTGAAAATTTGAAAGCAATGGGTGTTGATGGTTATTCAGATAGTTATGTCATGTTAGTTGATTCTAGCACTAGAACTACGGTGGGGAAAACTAGAAAAATCCTCGATGACTTGAATCCTCAATGGAATGAAGAATTTGAACTCACTGTTCCCAACTCTAATCCAGGTTTTATCACAGTAACAGTTTGGGATGACTCCAAATCTTCAAGAAGTCATGAGATTATTGGCAGAACGACTATTCAATTAGATTCTGATAAATTTAATGATAATGGTACTCCTCGTGATTCTTGGTATGAATTGGATGGACAAGGTCGAATTCTTTTTTCAATTTCTATGGAAAGTGAGAAGCTTGATGCACTTTTTTGTTTAGGAAGAGCTCATAGATCATTGACAAGAATTAGAGATAGGGCCATTACTTTGATGGTGACTAAATTTTCAAAATATATATATTTTAGCATTTCACGTTCAACTTTAAAATCTGTTTGGGGAGCTTCAGGCACAAACCAATCTGATAAATCACTTGCTAGGAATGCTATCAGCACGTTGGGTGAATATTTGAATGAAAATTTGGCTATTCTAGCTTCATATTTAACCAAGGATATGTTATTAAAAGTTATGTTAGAGGCTTGGTCAGTGATTTTGAATACTGCTGATTTATTGCTTTTACCACCATTAAGTGTTGCTAGAAACTCATTATTGAGCAAGAATGAAAATCCAACAACTATTTGGCAATCAGCTTTTGCTAATTTTTCAAACAGCAATTTTAATAGACCGTTAACTCAGAAAGAACTTGAAACTGTTTTTGATTGGCTAAACTTTTTGTGTGTTGATTTTTTTCATGCAGGCGGCGAAGGGCCTTCTTTACAAGATTTAAAAAGTCCAAAATATCAGAGATTACTCTTGGTTCCTGCTTATTACGTATCAGATATTGTAACATTGATGGAAGATTTGAATGAAATTATTCCCAAGGTGAATATGTTCATCAAGAAAAAAGTTTCTTTAGAAGATCCTAATGAGAGAAATAACGGTGAAGCGGGATCTTCAAAATCAGTATCACTTGCTAGATCTAATACAACAATGGCCCATGCTTCAACAAAAGCTAGAGTTAAAGCGAAGAAAATTGTTGAAGATGCTTCAATCGACCCACTTGCCATAAATGCCGAGACTGAAGATATTATTTTGAGAATTCTAATTGCAAAGGACGAAAAAATATATGTATCTTCGAGATTAAGAGAAAGGGAAGAAATTGCGAAAATTTCACAGAATGAGTTCTTAGCAAAAGCTGCAGTTGCGGGATTGAAAAATTTTGTTTAATTTATGTTATAGCTTTTTTTTTTTTCGTTACCTTTTTAGTTTAATTTATTTTCATGAAAGTCTCTTCATGGCTGTGATGTTGTTTACCACCAAGAAGCTTTAGAAAACACATTTAGCACCTGTGTATCTTAAAATCGGTAGTAAAATAGATTATTAAATAATTTATCTTTTTCTTGGTTTTTGTTAGTCATAGCTAATTGAGATAGAATTTTTTTTTTTTTTTTTCCCCTAGCTATGTACCTCAATATCTCAATTCATTACTTCATTCCTAAAGTAACACTTTTCTTATGCTTATGATTGCGTGAATGAAAAAATAATCATTAAAATTTGGTATAAGCTCACAAAAAACATAAAACAAATAAGAAGTAATTAACATAGAACAAAAAAGAGGAAAAACAACAACAAAAAAAAAAAAAAAAAAAATAGAGGTAGCCATGAATTCTACTACTACTACTACTACTGCTGCTGCTGCTGATGCTGCTACTAATAATAATAATAAAAATAAGTTGAACAGTTGAATCATATGATGACTTTTTTTTCTCAGTATTTGCATGGGCACCACCAGCTTCAAGTTTAATCAAATAATCTTTGAGTTTCCTAGTTGCAACATTTCTATGGAACATAATATCTGGAAATCTGAAATAACACCAAACAAAACAATAAGTGGAAAAAGCAGAAAAAACATTAGTTTAACGTCTTAATTCACCTCATCAATGATATATATATATATAAAGCATGATGGTCCGGCTGCCGCAAGTTGATAGGCAAAAGATCAGATTAACTATAAACCAGCTTGAGCATTAGCAAGTGATGGTCTGTTGTTATATTTCTTCGGAATATCCAAGAAACCAAAGGCCCCGATAATAAAATAGTTGTAAAAGCCGATGCTTTATTATAAAGAGTTCTTTTTACCAACAAATTATAAAGCAAAGTAGCTACAAACTCAATAGCGGTGGAGCCAAAAGATAAATCAAAAGAGTCTTTGATAGATAAACCGGCAAGTTCAAAAAAGGAGGTAATATAGTTTTTTGCAAAAGAAATCCAACATAAGACTTATACAATTATACAAATTTCGGTTCTTCTCAATTTGCTATCCTTGAATATAGGGATGTAGGGTATATATAGTTTGTTCTATTTTCTTAATTTCAATTCGCCAGTTTTTAATAATCAGTTGTAATCTTTCATTGAGAATTTTATCGGAAATGTATTTAACAGACGTATTTTCTAGCCATTTCAAAAAAAAAAAAAAAAAAAATTGACGGGATAATCAACAAGCCTATTCAGGAGCAAATGGAAGCAAAACAAAAATGATTATTGGCCAAATCCATAGAATAAAAAATAGAACTTTTTTGAGTCCACTTAATGCTATTATGCATCAGACAATCCATTAGAAATGAATCAACCATTAACAAAACTGAAGTTACTCATAGCAGTCAAGATACCTGTCAATTTGATTTGAACAACATCTGATGTTGACTTAAGAAGCATAATCAACAAAGATCATGGCAACCCCACAATATGCCGGTCAAGAGTTAAATCACAGTTAAAAATCCTGAAGATGTGCCAAAAAACCGAAATTAAAAAACAAATAAGTTTTTTTTTTTTTTTTTTTTTTTTTTTTCTTTTCTTTCAAACTATTCAAGAGGCCATGAGACCCTTTAAAGTACCTATAACTTGGCCAATTGGTGATCACCACCAAAGAAATTTGCCATTGAGCAGACATTTGATAAGCACCCCGCGTTATCCAAAATTCTTATGGTGGAATGCTGGCAAAGCATAAAATGATTAAATATAACTAACCGGAAATAATAATACCCGAGCATGAAACTACGCACCAAAACACTTCTTTTGGATATTTTTTAATCGCTTCTAAAACCCTTATTTCTTAATTAACATAAGATCTTCTGATCAACAATGATTTTGATCGATTTTCAACTTCGACATCTTGTTAATTTTTTTTTTTTTCCTTTATGATATCAGACTTTTTAACTAAGGTGCTTATTACTTCTTTCTTTTCATGTATTATTTTTTAGAACTTATTATTATCATCATTACCACTGTCTCTATTTTGGTTTCTTGAAGAATTAAGATTATTGAGCGAAAAGGAAACAATTATTTTTTTTTTTTTATAAAGGTATGAGTCAAGCACTTTGGCTATGCCCTTTTTAGAATATGTAATACAAAATCTTTGAATTTAATCCTTTTTTTTTTTTTTTTTTTTGAGGTGCGGAGGGAAAAAAAAAAAATGCAACATCGCAAGTTATCCTCAATTTTCTATTTGAGAATCATCAACAATAAAAAGAATAATTCACATATGTACTCTTTGGTCACAAAGAGTATGTGAATTATCAAAAAAAAAAAAAAAGGGGGGGGAGGGGGTTATTTTAGAACAAAGAAAAAGTTTTTCATTTTGGAAATGCACAGTCAATTGTAAATTAGCCTTATCTTCTTAAGTAAAGAAATAAACTAAAAACAAAAAAAAACAAAAAAACAAAAAAACAAAATAACAAAGAAAAAAAGGAGAAAACAAAACCAATTAGTTGTGTTACAAGTAGGAATATCTCAATTTCTTGTTTATTTTTTGTTTTTTTTTGTTTTAATATTGTATTTTTTTTTTTTTTTTTTTTTTTTGGTTTTTTTTTTTAAAAAAAAAAAAAAAAAAATTAAAAAAAAAAAAAAAAAAAAGACAGTTGAGTTTTTATTTTCTTTTTTTTTTTTATTTATTATGATTTATTTCAATAAATAAAATTACCAAATAATTGAATTAAAGGGAATATTGTTTTCAAAATATTAATTTTATTTACAATTTTTTATTTATTTACAATTTTTTTTTCTTTTTCTTTTTTGAGGGATGGAAAAAACTCACTTTTTAAATTTTTTTGTTTTTAAAAAAAAAAAAACAAAAAAATTTAAAAAAAAAATCGCAAATTAAAAAAAAAAAAAAAGAAAACACTTTTTTGTTTATTTTTTGCAAAAATTAAAAATTTAATCAAAATAATGAATTGATGAAAACAATAATCATTTGAATCAGATTCTTTAAATTTTCACTTTGACTTTTATTCAATACTTCTTCTTCTTCTTCTTCTTCTTCATAATTTTTGACTCAATGCAATGATATGCATTAATCAGCAGGATCGGTAATGCTCATCGCATTAATTTGCATTTTCCCATTTTCAACATTTGAATTGTTATTATATTATATTATATTCAAGACATTGATTGCAGAAGTGGAATATTGAGTATAAATGAGAATTCACCTTTTCATATCAGATGGTATAAATATTGCTAAAAAGAAGCAGCATTTAAAGAATAATTACTTCACTGAGAATAACATGACATAAACATTGTTAAAAAAAAGGTAAGTTCATTTTGAGAGTACGTCGACTCACTCTATCAATAATTATAAGTATCACAAAAACATTCATTACATTACAAAAGAATTATTAGGAAGAGAGTATCAATCCCTAGTATACAACTATGGAGGGTTTAGCATGGTTATTCAAATCAAAGTTTGGAGATAAAACAACTTGGAAAATAAAAAATTAAGTGAACAAATGTATGTAGAGAGACACGAGATTGAAGGAAGAAAAGAACCAACTAAAGGGAAAAAGGTCTGAATAATAAGTTATTTTGAATAAAATTGTTTTTTAGGTGGAATTAAAAAAAAAAAAAAAAAAAAAAAATTAAGGGTAATGTCTGCTATCTTGATTCTCTTTGTTTAACTTTGTATAAACCTAAGCAAAAGGTATATATCATATACACAGGACATTCCCTTTTAAATTTGAAAAAATGGTGAGATGAATTAATCATAATCCTTAGAATAGTCGCCTATTGATTTAATAATCCTTGGACTATTAAAGTTTTCAATTTTTTCAATACCCAGTTGATTTAATAATATTTAGAAATTTGAAATTGTCAATTAATTTACTACGGTTTAAAATGTTTTCAATAGCTAGTTGATTTAATCAAATATATCGGTTACTACAACCAGCCCCCTCTTTACTAATCGTAAATCGTAAATTAAAAAACAAAAATAAATATCAAACAAAAAAAAAAAAAACTATAACCAATGAAGAAAAATCTAAAAGAGAAATGAAACAAACAAAAAATAAAAAGAAATGAAAAAAAAAAAAAAAAAAAAAAAAAAAAAAAAAAAAAAAAAAAACTAAAAAAATCATTTATCATAGGTATCCACAACATGTTGCATTTTTTTCACCAAATCGATTGAAT
>JASTUB010000072.1:0-46118 GCA_031124825.1 Saccharomycopsis vini
AATAATAATAATAATAATAATAATAATAATAATAATAATAATAATAATAATAATAATAATAATAATAATAATAATTATCAAACTACAAGTACAAAATCTAAGAATAAAAATGAAACAAACTTGAAAAAATATTACAAATATGATTTTAGTAAAGATAATTCAAAACATATGTTAAAAAGTCTTTCATCAAGTAACAATATTAAACTGGATAAATTTGGTTCCAAAATAGATATGATTCAATTTTTTGCAGAAAAAATTGATCAAAGACTTAGAATATTAGAAATGACAATGAATAATGTTGTTGAAAATCAATGAAAATCGGTTTATAAATAAACAAATTATCAGCTGTTAATTAATTGAAAAAGAAGTCTTAAGAATATAAATATATATTAATGAAACAAGCAAGAAAAGAAAATAATAATAAATACCATAGAAAACACAATCACCAACCCAAAAAAGAAAAAAAAAAAAAAAAAAAATATCAAAACATGAAAATAATAAAGGGGGAAAAAAAAATAATTAAAAACATGAAAATAAATATGAAAACATGAAAAAAAAAAAAAAAAAAATGAAAAAAAAAAGAAGATGAAAGCAATGAACTAACATGAAGGGGAAATCGAATTGGATATAATAAATATCATGGCGAGAAGAAAAAACTTAATATCTTCCATACAAGGACCTTGAAAACGTTGAACCAAAAATCTCATTTCTATATGCAGGGTTCATTGATTTTTCAATAGGATTTTGATCCCAACCTGAACTTAATATTTGTAATAAATCTTGTAAATTGATGCGTTTAGATTTTTTCAATCTTTTATTTTGAGATAAAAAACATTCAACAAATAAAGGCAAATTTTCTTTAGAGACTCTTAATGAATCCAAATTTGTTTGACCATGACGTTTTTTAATTATTTGTTTAATTTCTTTTTTGGAAAGAAGTCTTTCAACTTTTTTAAGTTTACCAGAAGTAGAATGAGATTTTGATGAGATATCACCAACGCTTTTATTTCTATTAGAATTTGTTGATAAATTAGTTATTGAGGGTTTTTGAAAAACTTTTTTAATTTTTGAACTTTTTGTTGCAATTATGGTTTTCCCAGTAATGCCGTTTGTAGTTATAGTTTTAGGAGTTAATGTTGAATTTATTGGGGTTGTTGGAGACAAATTATCCAGACTTGAGCTTGATATTTCTAAATTTGTGGAATCAAACTTTGAAAGATTGTTATTATTATTGTTGTTGTTGTTAAATAATTTGATATCTTGTGGTGCTGATGCTGTAATGGGATCCAATTTTTTGGTTGTTGATGTATCAGATATATTTGAATTTTTTTTTTCAATCAAATGGAAATGAGAAGAAGGGTTGACATGAACTGCTCCTTGTAACCAAAGTCTTCTTCTTTCTTGCCAAATTTTCTCACCATCAGAAAACAATTCATTGGACTCCAATTCTTGTTTGACCAATTTGTTGGGATTGAATTGTTTAAATTCGTTAGTTACATGTCTTGGAAGGTTTAATATTTTTTTATCCAAATGGGAGGAGGATAAATCATTGAAATCTTCGACGCTAGAAAAGCTGATTGCTTCAAATTCATTGGATGATTGAGCATCTTGAAAACAAGGGTTCTCATCATCATTTAATGAAGAATAATCTAGATCTTCTGAGCCAAACAAGTCTTCTATAAATTCATCTGAAGATAAAAACATTTCATTAGTTGAGGATTTATTTTTTGATTCGTCCAGGCTTAAAGATTTAAACGCTGCTTTAATGGCTTTAAATAGGTTCATGGTTTGATGTACGGCTGAATAGGAACGAAAAAAAAGGGTAATTTATTTATATTTATTTATCTTATTAGTTTTTTTTTTTTTTTTTTTTTCAGTTATTATTTCTACCTTCTAACTGAATATCAAATGATAATTTAAAAAAAATTTTATATAAGAATATAATTTTTATGGGTTGCTGTTTGTTGTGTTATTGATTGAAACGCTGAGTTTTTTTTTTTTCGTTTTCGTTTTTTTTTGTTTTTTGCCCCCCCCCCCCCAAAAAGTGCGCCGATAAGAAAATAAAAATAAAAATAAAAATAAAAATAAAAATAAAAATAAAAATAAAAATAAAAAAAAACGGTTTTTTTTCCCCTCTTTTTTTTTTTCTTTTTTTTTTGTGTCATCAATTATGTAATCATAATAAATAAATAGAGTGTACCACCTTTCATTTTTAAAACATCCATTCTTTTTACAAAATAATATATATTTAATAATTAATACAGGTTGATAAAATCATCAATTTGATTCAATATCATATGTTTATACTAAAAATATCATATCATCATCATATATATACGCACATACTCACTACTTAATCCATAACAAAAAGTAGTTAAATAATAGAATAAATACTACTTCTACTAAAATAGCTATACGAAATGAAAAACACACACCCACAAAAAAGAAAGAAATATTCTTTCACTATTTTAAGACATCTAAAAGACATCTAATAACCCCCCCCTGAATATCAGATAACTACTTTTGTCAAACACATCATCTGATCCTCCTTGTTTTAAAACCGATAATAACGGCTGATGCACACCCAAATTTTTTTTTTGACGCATATTATTCCAACATGCCACCCACTCACTCACTCCATTTTACAAAACACATATTCTTGGATTCCATTTTTTTTTTTTTTTTTGGCATGCATTTTCTATTTGCATTGTTTTTTTTTTGTTTTTTTTGTATCTGGAATTGCAGATTCTTGGGAAATTTTTCATCAGTTTTGAAAACAATATTAAGTAAAGTAAAACTGAAGTATTCTTGAACCAAACTTACTTGTGATCTCCACAAGTTCACCAAAAAAAAAAAAAAAAAAAAAAAAAAAAAAAAAAAAAAACCAAAAAATAAAATAAAAATTTCAAAAAAAAAAAAAAAATTTTAAAAAAAAAAAAAAAAAAAAAAAAAAAAAAAATATTTTTAAACAAAACTTTATTGGAATCCAAAAAAAAACAAAAAAAAAAAAAAAAAAAAAAAAAAAAAAAAAAAAAAAGTCCAAAATATAATGTAGGCTCATTGGATCTTCAACAGGCTCCCTTTTATATCATTTAATATACCAAATGGTTTGGTAATGACAAAAAAGTTCTCAACAAGAAAAAAAAAAAATGCTAAAAAGTGCTGGTGGTTAAACATGATTTTTTTTTTAAAAAAAAAGCAAAGCACTAAAAAAGACCAAAATTAGAAAATTTACATGCGAAATATATATATATATATGCATCTGAATTTCCTTATTTCAAACCCACCAGAATGGAAAAAAAGCACAATATGACTATCTTGAACTGTTCAATACAAGGAGGGTATAAAAATGGTTAAAATTTCTTGGAATATATATTGTACAAGTTTCATTTTATACCTATTAATTTGGCTCTTCGCGTCAGTGTGGTTTAAACTTTTCAGTATATATTACTGAAAAATAATTTTGTTTTTTTCAAAAAAAAAATCAAATAACTTTACATTATAAATATCTTAAATCGTAATCTTACGTTATTGTATTGAAAAAAAAAAAAGAAGGTAACGATTCATTTAAAATTTTAGTATACCCTTTTTTTTAGCAATCGATGGTGTACTTTGAGTATACTTCCGCATACTCTGGCTATATACATTTATGTTTAATTACGATACATTATAATCTGAGTGAAAATTTAATCACGAGGATTTAAAAATAATAAATTTGTAAATAAAATAATGCCCCAGTTATTGAGTTTTCTTTTTTTTTTTAAATTTTTTTTTTTTTTTTTTTTTTTTTTCTTTCCTTTCTGCTTGAGTCGTGAACATTGACCAATATTGAAACACATACATTTTATTTTATTTTTGTTTCATTTTTTTTTTTACAAATTTACTTTATTTATAAGTTTTTTAATAACTAATAACAGAGAATAGAAAATGAACATCTAGAATAAAATAATCTAGTAAAAAGACCCATTTTTTTTTGAAACTTCAAAAATATGAATCTTTTAAAGCATACAAAACAATTAATCCAATAGACATTGATACCGAAGCCGCAACTCCAATCACAAGATTAGATCCATTTAAATAAGTTTCTGAAGATGATAAAATAGGTAATGAAGAAAAATTTAATTTTTTTAGCGGAGAAAACAACCAAGAATTTGAGATTTTTTGGAAACCCCGCGAGGCTGTTGATGATGATTTCAATTTGGATATTTTTAGTTGGAAAAATTCAATTAATTTCCAACATGAAGAGTTTATTTTATTTATAATATTCATTGAAATTGAATATAATGATTGATTTTCATTCGATAATAATAAATATTCATTGTTTTTCTTTTCAGCAATCATCAATTGAAGATTTTCTAACAATAATTTTTGGTTTTCTTGTAATTTGATCAAAGTTTCATCGATATCATCAAATTTAGAACCAACTTTTTGAAATGGGTCATCAAAATCTTGAGCCAATTGTTTGATTATTCTTTGGATTTTTAAAGGTTCAAAAAGAATTTGTGTCAATATTAAAATAATGATATTTAAAACCATTAACCCCATGGTGACCCAAGTACTTAAACTTTTCATTTTATTGTTCCATAAATGTTCTTCATGATATTTTTTGGATATTTCTTGAACTAACAGGGATCTTGTAGTTTCCAATACCATTTCGGTTTTTTCAAGTTGTTTTTCGGCTTCAGAAACTTTTTTATCTGCCGTATGATCTTCTCTATATAATTTTGTGAAATTTTCAAGATCGGTTGGGGTCCATTCATGTTTTCTTGCTAATAATTCATTGATTTCTTTTTGGGTGGTGGTACGACGATCAATCATCTCACTATAATTGCGTTTTGATAATTTCACTTGTTGTTGATCGTTTTTCACTTGATTTTCAAGTTCACTAATATTGATTTGAATTTTATTGATGGCAGAATATCCCGTTATATCATTGATGAAAATCGAAAGTTTTTGGAGATTTTCAATCAATTGATGTTTTTTGAATTGATAATATTTTTCAAATTGGTTTTTTTTCACCAATTTCAATTCTTTAGCTTTTAAATTATAAATTTGATACAATCCAATTGGTTTATCATGAAAATAATGATTCAATTGTTTATAAAAATTGATGGAATTGATATTATGATTTTTTTTCAAAAAAAAATCTTTTTCTTTCGAATCATGAACTTGGTTTACTTGTTGTTGTTGTTCTGCTTTTTCTTCAAATTTTGAATTCACCATTTGTTCAATTTGAAAAGATATCAATTTTTGTTGTTGACTAATTGAATCTATTTCTTTCATCATTTTGTCAATCGATTTTGATTCAA
Source organism: Saccharomycopsis vini (assembly GCA_031124825.1). Lineage (NCBI taxonomy): Eukaryota > Fungi > Ascomycota > Saccharomycetes > Ascoideales > Saccharomycopsidaceae > Saccharomycopsis > Saccharomycopsis vini. The sequence continues at coordinate 5,310 of JASTUB010000072.1, forward strand.
TGGGTTTCAATTCTTGAGATGATGATGAAGAAGTCGTTTCTAATTCTTTGAATGCTTTTTCCTTTTGTTCTATTAAGTCACGTAATGGATCTTTTTTCAAATTGATTTTTGTTGTTGATCCAATTTTTCTCAGAGGCAGTGTTATTATTATTCTTTGTGGTGGTCGAGTTGAAATTCCAACATATTTCCGTATACCACAATCATTGGGTATTATTATCAATCTATTGATGATTCTTTTATAAGTCATTCCAATTTGGCATTCTTTGAAATTTATATATCAATTGAAAATAAAAATGACAAGTTTTTTGTGTGATCCCAATTAGTTAAAAATGATTTGGTTTTTGTTGTTTTCATCACTCGGTTACGTCTCCCGCGTTTGAAAAAAACAAAAAAACAAAAAAAAAAAAGTTTTTTTTTGGAGAAAAAAATTAAAATTAAAATTAAAATAAAAAAATTTTTTTTTTTAAGTTGATTTAAAAAAAAAAAAAAAAAGATCTTACAGATCAGATCATAATAATAAAATAAACAATAGAGATGAATTATAGATTCACTAATGGAATTGTATTCTTTGGACCTGCTTTCTATATCATTTCTGATTTATTATTGACAAAATGTGGTGCAACAGGAGTCAAATCTTCAAAGCATTTACACTCGATCGTCAAAAAAAAATCCCAATCTTCATCATCAACAAATTAATCAATCTATCATGACTTGAAAAAAACGAAAAAAAAAAGTTGTTGTTGTATCTATCTAACCACCTCCTCCCCTTGTTTGATTATTCAATTCAAACTACTGTTGCTGTATTATATATATATATTGTATTGATTGATTTTAACTATCGGTGATCTAAAAATAACAATATTTGAGAGAAAGAAAATCAAATCTATACATCTATATCTTCTCGTATTAGTCATTATCATAATTGTCAATTTTGGTGTCGTTTTCCTTTTTTTTTTTTTTTTTTTTTTGTTTGCTTTTGCTTATTTTTGATGATGTTTTTATATGAATGAAGTGACTTGATGTTGTTGATCCAATCTTTTTTCTTTTGTTTTTTTCTCTCTCTCTTTAATTACCATGTTTTTTTTGTTTTTTTTGTTTATATTTTATTACATTTTTATTATATGGATATATATTATTTTTGCATTGAATTAATGGTGTGGGGTTCTTATTTTAAAAATTCATTTTGTAGGGATAAAAGTTAATATTGTGAAAATAAAATTTATTTCAAGTTTTTTTTTAAAAGTAATTCCATTTATAAAATACATACACTATTAAGACAACCAAATCAAAAAAAAAAAAAAAAAAAAAAAAAAAAAATTCAAATAAATTTAAAATACAAATTAAATGAAATCAATAAAAGCACATAATCCAAAAATAATTAAAACCATAAAAATAACAGTGAGAAAACAAAAATAAAATAAAACGAAGTAGTACAAAAAAATAAAGGAAAAAAAAAAAACATAAAAAAAAAAAGACAAAAATAAAAAAAAAAAAAACTAACTTTTTGCTAAACTTATTCTTTTAAAAAATGTATCTAATTATGCAATTTGATAAAACCCATCGATAGCGCCTTGTTGCTCTTCTTGCATTCCATTGAAATTCTGATTATCATAATTATTATTAATATTAATGTTATTATCATCATAAGTATTGCTATTATTATCATTGTTATTATTACCATGAATAATAACATTATTATTGTTGTTGTTATTATGGTCATTACCATTCGAACCCCCACTTAGATCTTGGTAATACATAGGATGGAACCCATATGCATCCGTGGTAATATTAATCTCCAGTGGTTGTTGTTGAATCATTTGAGGAGAGAATTCTGTTGCACGATTTTGAAAAATATATTGTTGTTGTTGCATCAATGGCTGTTGTGGTTGTGCCGGAGAAGGAATTTGGCCTTGAACAATTGCAATTTGTTGAGATGGCGCAACAATAAGAGGTGCAGCTATCATAGGTTGTTGTTGAAGAATCCGTTGATTCTGATTGTGATGAGTTTGAGAATGTGAAGATGAAATCATCCCTATCGAAGGTTGATAAATCATTTGAGGAGGTGGAGGCAAACTTGGTTCAAGATATTGTTGAAAAATAGTAGGATTGGTCGAAATTTGTACTGTGTTATCACCATTATCATAATCATGAATCATGGGTTGGTTATTATCATTATCACTATTATTATTGAATTTCACTGGTGTCACATTCTGAGACGATTCCAATTGATTATCTAAGTTCATCTTGACATCTGGTGAAGCTGTTAAAGAATTCACTTGACTATTTTGCCCATATTGTTGGACGCTTGGTGGATTACTCATCAATTGATTGCCAGCATTAATTGGTGAGTTTGTAGATGAATTATTGAATTGTAACATTTGAACAGTCTGTGAATTTGGTATCTGCTGTTGTTGTTGTTGCATAAAAGGAATCGTAAAATACTGTGCCTGAGATGCTGGAGGTTTCATAGGAAACCTCGAAGCATATTGTCCTATTGTATTTATAAATTGAGAACCCATGCTTTGATTGTGTTGCGGAGATATTGAGTTAGAAGGAGAAACATTAAGTGTGTTTGAATCAATGACAATGCCAATAGGTTCTGAACTAGTTGAATTTGTTTGTTTATGTATAAATTGTGTACCTAAAGTGGCTGTATTGCTGTCAAGGTTGGAGTTTGATTCAGTTCTGGATAGAGGTGACACTTGAACAAAAGATGAACGCAAGTTTGATGAATTTCTCTTTTTTAAACTCGGATTTTTAGTAAAAGTAGTTTGAGAGAACTTGATTTCTGGAGTGGCAAGACTGTTATTAGTATCACTTTTATTATTATTATTATTATTATTATTATTATTATTATTATTATTATTATTATTATTATTATTATTATTATTATTATTATTATTATTATTATTATTATTATTATTATTATTGTTGTTGTTGTTATTATTATTGTTTTTGTTGTCTTTGTTATTAATTGATGAATTAGTGGATATATTGATTTCTTCAACATCCTTATTATCATCATTATCAAATAGAGCCGCCACAGTATTTCTTCTACCCTGGATATTACTACTACCCAAAGTAACAGGAACTCTAGACCAAGAAGCTGAACGTTGTGAATTTGATCTTGTTAATTTCTCTTCATTTGCATTTGTCTCATTATTATAATTATTGTGGTTAAGATTACTGAACTCTTCTCTCCTTATTTCAGGCTGTCTCCGAAGTCGCTGTCTTTCATTTGTCTCACTACTATATTCATTTTCATCAAATTCATCATCATCATGTTGTATTCCCATCATTTTTTCATCTGAATTTATTTTTTTTTCCTTGTCATCTTCTTGTTCTTCCTCTTGTTCTGTTCTATATTTTCGTTTATTATTTGTTCTTGTTGGTGAATTTTTCATTATATTTGAATGTTTAACCAAAACTTGATTTATTAGGTCGACAAATTTTTCACAAATTCCAAAGTTTGTGGCCAATTGTGAAAAGATTTTTTCTAAAGTCCAAAGATTTTCTATCCATTCTTGATCATTAGGAGTGCCATGATGATTTAATAAACAATACATTGGAATAATTGCACTATGAATTCCAAAAAATGCAGCATTCCAACCACTTAAACGATTACTAATTGAAAGTTTTTTAGAATATTGATAATCCAATATACTTTTTATTGTCATATTTGATGCATTAAGACAGATTTCTATGGCAAATTTGACATCTTCAGTATCATTATCATCAAATAAAGAGGTTTCTGAAGTTTTATTAAGAATTGAAGCCTTGAATAACAACAATTGTAAATTTTTGGTTTTCCAAAACAATCTATATCGAGCCAAATAAAGCCAACTTGGAGGGCTAGTATTTTTATAATAAGTTTTCAAATAATCATGATATTTAACAACATTCGAAGAAAGATATGCTGGTAAATCAAAACAAAATCTATCAATTTCATTATTGATGATTTGACAATCTTTATATAACAACTTTTTTTTTGAAGTCAATTTATCAATGATTTTATATGAAAGATTTGCTAATTCTATTTGAGCTTTAAAATCAGAATAAATTGTTGGAAAATCACGATCTTGATCAAGTTTCAAAACTTGATTAGTTGGATGATCACAAGGTTTTGTAGGATCATATTTATTCCAATCTTCATCTGGAATATTCTTAATTGGAGCAATTCTTAAATGATCAGGCAGAGGCATTTGTAAAGGTCTTCCCCACATTATGGCAGAATTGATATCAAATATATAAAGCCCCCACATGATTCTATTTCTAATTTCTTGTTCTAAAAGATTAGCATTTTCAATAGTTTCATGTAAACCAAGTGCACTAGAATGACGACTAGCAATTCCAATATAAACCCAACCAACGTTTGGAGAACCTCTTTTTTGTGTATAAAATGCTAATAATACTAAAGATAATGTGAGTAAAAGAGTTCCATTTTGAAAAACAAATGCTCCAAGTTTTGATTTAATTATTTTATAAATTTTCAAATCTATAGTAGAATCTTTTTCTGATTCACACCAACATCCAATGGCAGCAACTGTTAATTTTAATATTTCAAAGGGTAAAAGTTCGGCATCGGGGATCAATTTTGGGTCTTTTAAATAATCTCTAAAAGATTTTTCATGAACAATTGGATATATTGTATGAAATATTTTGAAATATGATTCAAAAAAAGAATTTAATTTTTCTTTGGTTAAAAATTGAGACAAATCATTGGGAGAAGAGGAATAATTATCATTATCATCATCAATTATATTTGAAGATTCTAGAAGTGGGTTCAAGAATTGTAAATTACCATTTTGAATATCTGGAAGATTCAATTTACTATAGCTTTGAGCTATTGAAGTGAAGCCCAAGAAGCCTTTTCCTTCAACTTTAAGAACCACCATTTCATCGATAATATTATTTTTATTATTGGTAGTATTATTATTATTATTATTATTATTATTGGGACATATACTACAAATATTTTCAGACCAGTTAAAGCCAAATAAAGGGTTTTTTGATTTGAAAGAGAGAATCTCTGACCTTATATCATTAGTTCTGAAATCATACGGACAAAAAGGTAATTTAGATATGGGCAAATCATTTAATTCATCTGGCAATATTTCTTTCAAGACGCTTTTAGCGCTTGGGACGACTTTAGGCAACCCATTATTCAGTTGAGGAACTCTAAGGGCGTCTAAATAAGGGGTCATTTTGACATCATCACCCAAATCAACAAAATTACCATTTAATAAAAAAGTGTTTGCGATTCTAGGGAAAAATGTTTCTATATCAGGAACTGACACATAACTTAATAGTTCATCCATTGATTGATTTGGAGAGACCATTTCGAACAATCTTTTAATTCTCCAAAGTAATATTTGAAGGTCATCAATCAATTGTCTTGTTAAAGGGGTTTTTCTAGTTCTTGGAGTATAGCAGCAATCCCATTCACGTTCTATGCAATTTTTGCATTTGGGGAGAGAATGGGAGCATCGAAGTTTTCTTCTTCTACAAGCTTCGCACTAAGTGATGTAGAATTGTTAGTTTGATTATTCCAAAAGTTTAGGTCCTTGTTTACTTTGTCAGATCTTCAAGTATATACTTACCGCTTGTCTAACAAGTTCATTTTTGAACTCTTCTGTGTGTAGGCTTTCTCTAGAAGATAATAGCATAACAAAGGTTATTGTTTATTATGCTTTTCTATTATTATTATTATTATTATTATTATTATTATTATTATTATTATTATTATTATTATTATTATTATTTCTATTATTTCTATTATGATGATGATGATTGATAAAAGATCTATGGAATTTTGAAATCAGTGGTTTTGGCGGGTTGAAAAATACAAAAAATTAAAAAATAAAAATAAAAAATAAAATAAAAAAATAAAAATAAAGAAAAATAAAAAAAAATTGTTGATCAAAAACGAATGAATCTAGAATTGAAATTAAAAAATTTTTTTTTTTAATAAAAGAAAGAAAGAAGAAAAAAAAAATAAAATAAAATGTTAATGGATAATTTAAATTGATTTTAATAAAAAAAAAAAAAAGAAAAAAGAAGATCTTGTTTCTAGTAATCATAGATATATAAACAGTGTTTTTAATGAATTTTTTAGTGCCTTTTTTTTTCTTTTTTTTTTTTTTTTTTTTTATTTTTATTTTTATTTTTATTTTTATTTCCTTTTGAAGATCTTTTTATTCCTTGCTTATCCATTTTGGTTTCATCTTGTTGTATTTTGTTTTCAAATAGACGTATTTTTTTTTGTCAAATAAATATAAACAACAATAAAAAAGGTCCCCAAAACTGTTTATATGGGGCGATCCTATTTATCTGGTTTTTGTACGTGTAAATAATAATATCGATGGTTGACAAGTTGATAAATAACATAAAAATAAAAATAAAAAAATATACTTAGTTTATAGTAATATTATTAAGGGCATCAAGACTTAATTTCAATTATTAGTATTTCATTTCATTTCATTTACTGATTTATTTTTTATTTCTATTGTGGTTTCTCTTCTTTTACTTTTATTTATTTACATTTTTTTTTTTTTTTTTTATTTTAATTTCTCTATCACTTTTTAGTCAAACAGATTATTTTGTATATATTATTTGTTTTGTTTAAAGCTTAAAATAGGGATTACGAAAACCGAGTCAAACAAAAATAGGAAAAAATAAAAAATAAATAAACAACTCATTAAAAAATTGGTTGATTTATTATCTGTTATTATAATATAACTATAGAAATATACGTACGGCATGTCTCATTTCAAATTTTGGTTGGTTTTTTTTTGTTTTATTTTTTTTTTTTTTTTTTTCACATCCTATTTGTAATTATAGTGATGGTAATAGTAGTAAATTGTTGCATTTTATTGATTATTATTTTTTTTTTTTTTTTTTTTTTTTTTTTTTTTTTTTTTTTTTTTTTTTTTTTTTTTTTTTTTTTCAAAAAAAAAAAAAAAAAAAAAAAAAAAAAAAAAAAAAAAAAAAAAATCTTATCATTACATTACAACAAAAATGACTTTTAACGTATTTATTACTGGCGCAACTGGGTTTATTGGTGGAGAAGTGCTTTATCAATTATTGAACAATTCTAAATTATCTCTGGATCTTAATATCACTTGTCTTGTTCGTGATGAAGAAAAATCCCAAAAACTATTGACGGCAACTAAAGATAAAATTAAAACTGTGATTGGTGATTTATCAAGTGGTCAATTATTAGAAAAGAATTTTGAAAATTCAGATGTGGTTATCAATACCGCCGATGTTGATGATGAATTTAGCGCCAAAATCTTGGCCAAAGTTGCAAAGGAAAAAACTAAACCTTTTTTCATTTTACATACTAGTGGAACGTCAGTTATTGGTGATGAAATTGCCCCCGATACCGTTAAGAAATTTGATGATGTTCCATATTCAGACATTGCAGATAATGAGAAAATCACCTCTTTACCGGATAAACAACCCCATAGATTGGTGGATAAAATCATTTTATCTATTGAAGCCAGCAATCCTGAACATGTGAAAACCGTCATAATTTGCCCTCCAACAATTTATGGATTTAATAATGGATACTTGAAGAGAACTTCTGTTCAAGTTCCTTTGTTGATTGAATTTTCTAAACAATATGGCCAAGCATTTTCGGTTTATAATGGCAATTTCGTTTGGTCTCATGTTCATGTCCGTGATCTTGGAAAACTTTATCGCTTATTGTTTGAAAAATTGATATCAAAGGATAAAGCCATTGCTACTGGTCAAAAAGGTTATTATTTTGCAGAAAATGGCACTCATTTTTGGAAAGACGTTTCTTTAGCAGTTGAAAAAACTTTGGTTGGGAAAAACGTCATTCCTAATGAAGGAGTTGCTGAACTTAATCCTAAAGAAGTTGTCTCTATTTGTGGGTTTGATTTTGCTCCAAGTTTATGGGGAACAAATTCTCTTAGTAAATCTGAATTGGCTAAGAAATGTGTGGGTTGGGAACCAGATTATGGTGATGAAACATTTTGGATGGATATTGTTCAACAAGCAGATTATCTTTTGGCTAGTGAAAAGAAAAAAGTCATTCCATATTGATTGAGTAAATAGTTTTCTTTTTGCCTGTGTTTTTTTATTTTTGCTCTTTCCGTTTCTGTCAATTTTGAAAAGTAACAAGTAAATAAATAATAGTAAAATATGAAGGAAAATTGGATATAATTTTTTTTTATTATTTAGGTATATGTTGATAACTGTATATAATTCAATATATATATTTAATTAAAAAAAAACAACAACAAAAAAACAATAAATAAAATTAAATATGTATATACCGTCAAAATCGTAACTGTGAATGTGGATATAATCGTAATATAGAAAGTAGCAATTGCATAAGATGGTGGTTAAATATAATAAATGATGAATATAAATATAGTGCATAAAATTTGAATTGAAAATTTAGAATATGAAATTTAAAATGATTAAACCACCGGAACAGAAAAGCAAGAGAGATAAATTAAAAGTTATCATCCAAAATCAATCCATCAACAATATTTCTATCAATAGGGTTATTATTATCAACCAGATTTTGTTCAGTTTTGGAACTAAGATTCATTGTATCATTATTAATCCATTGAATAGTATAATATTTACGTTTCCCATTTATTTCTGGATCATCACTAATGATTTCATTTTTAATATAACTTTGAACACAATTTAAACAACAGAATTCTTTCAAAATTGGAAGTGACTTCACTTCACAAATGTCATAAAATTCAATTATTGAAGCTATGGCTGATGAAAGTTGTGATTTTTTCTTATCATTATCAGCTTGATAATTATTATTATTATAATTATTATTCTTAATCGATGAAGAAGATTTGTTAGATGATACAAGAATTTTGTGACAATTATAACAACAATTTTCTTCCAAAATTGCTTTAAGAGTATTTTCAACCATGGATTTATGACATTTACTAAGAGTCTTGTACCAAATTCTAATTTCTTGCATTGTGATATCATAATTTTGAAATTTTCTTAAACATAATTCACTCAATTTTGGAATTTTTAAAAGTTTATTATTATTATTATTATCATTAATTGACAAAAGAAATCCATCAAAATCAGATATCCTAGAGCTTGATGAAGTGTTCCAACCTGGTAATCCAGAATTAATAACCAATTCACCAATAAATTTTTTTTTGGCAATACTAGAGTTACCAAACCCTATACAAGTCGATTCATCAACAGTATAAATCACTTGTCTAACCTTGTGTTCTTTAACATAATTTTGGAAAGTGATTAATTTTGGATTTGGTCTAGCACTCAAAGTTTGTAGATTTTCCAAATAAATGATTTCACTAGGTAAACATTTGATTTTATTACCACTAATTTGTAAATATTTCAAGCTCTTTTGTGAATCACGAATTTTACCTGGAATACTCACTAAATTATTTTGGCGAAGACTTAATACCTTTAATTGTTTAATATTAAAAATTCTTGGATTGATTTCTGTAATTTGGTTATTAGAAAAATAAATCTCAAGCTCTGGTTGATAAATCTCTTTAGATAATGGATTCATACAAACCATATTATTCAAATCCTCAATCTCATCAGGAATCAGGCCTAATTCAAGATTTTCAAGCTCCACTATCGAAGTGGCTTCATCAATAGAAGAGTTAATAATGAATTTTGCAGCTTTTAGACTAGCTTGCTCGGTAGTTGAATTGGTTCTAGTAAATGATTTAGATTTAAGTCTATTCATAGACTTTTCTTCAAAAGGACGACTAATTCCATTGCTAACTCCACCAGCGGATGATGTTTGAATTTTGAAATGACTAAAAGAATTAGCTTTTGAATTTTTTTGCTTCTTTTTAATTTTTTTCTTTTGCGCTTTGTTCAATTTAATAAGCCGTTGTTGCGATTTGTCCTTGCTGACATTCTCAGCAGTTATTTCAGAAGATGATAAATTATCATGGTACCATGGGCTTTTAAAATCATCTTCTGTCTTCACATCTTCCACAGAACTGCTATCATTTTTTTTCAAAAACGAGCCAGAGGTTGTAAACCTGCCAAAAGAATCCAATTTGAAACTTGGTTCATAATCTTCATCCTCAGAGCTTGTTTTATTATTATTAAGGGTAAATTTTTTTAGCTTATTGGTCCAAAATGGAGAACTTTTAGTAGCTGATAAAATATTCAGCAGGCCATGATTAAAGGTGTGTGAACGACTGAAAACTGGCGTCTTATCAATATCATTCAAGGTAACTTGATCATCTTCTGAGCCATCCGCATCGTGATTTTTAAAAAATGCTTTCTTAATATATCCACTTTGATCATCAAAAGGATCTTCTAAGCCTTCAACATTATTCTCTGTAAATGTAGAGTTTTCATATTTTATATATTCATCGATGGATATTTCACTTCCAACTTCACCGTCCTCATTATCTTCATTATCTTCATCATCTTCATCATCATCTTCTTCTTCACCTCTAGATCCTAACTGTGACTCACTGCTTGGAACATCAGTAGTTTCAAACGCACTGAAGCCAATGTCACTCGAATCAATGCCACCAATGTCACTACTAGTTGTTATTATTGAATCAAAATATCTATTTCTATCCTCGACTTTTGAATTAGTTTTGATGTTTTTTTTCTTCCCTCTAACTGAAAATTTGTCTTCAAGAATTGTTTTATTTTTCAATGTGTGTGACAAATTGTTGGCATTATAACTAGGGAAATCATGAATAAATTGAGTGATTTTAGTCTTGTTGATCAAATTGACAGAATCATCGAACATTGAGCTACTAGGAAGATCCGAATGAAAATTTCCAATGCTTGAAGTATCATCATAAGTGTCAAATCCTAAATCTGAAGAAGTTTTTTGTGCACCTTTTTGGTGGTGATGCCGATGTTGCCTGTTTCTATTTTGCTTAGCAGTATTGAGATTTAAATAATCCAGTCTATTGGGAAGCCCGAAGTTTTTATCAGGTATATTTTTTGATGATGGGAATATATCATTATGAGGATCTTTTTTTGTTCTTTTTTGTGATTTGGCTGATTGAGGTGATGTTTGAACTCTTTTTGTCCTCTTGTTGGATTTTGGAGATAAAAATAATCTAGTACTATTCTTCCGAGGAGGTGATTCCATAACGAGAAGAAAGAGAGAGAGAAGATCGGAAGTAAAAAAAATGTAAGATAGAATATGTATTTCCAGTAATATAAACCAATATATTTAATTTCTGATAATGTCAGCGCGGTATAAATATATTAAATTAAGAGTTTCACCTCAAGGGGAACAACAAAGTCATCTCAGCTTACACTACCACAATTACTCGCCGATGAGATTACCCCCCGCGTTACAGTGAAAAAAAGAAAAAAAGGGGAAAAAAAACAAAAAAAAACGCGTCTTCTTCTTTTGTCGTGTTATGGGGTCGGATACCTATTTTTTCTTTTTTTTTTTCCCCCTACTAATACGAATCTATTTGTATTGGTAATTCTCGAGTAATCATTATGTATTTATAAATTATAAATGATGATGTAGAAAACTATACATGTTTATAAACAAAATATTTATATTCTAGGTTTTAAATCTATTGGCATCGGCTTTTGGCGCTTAGCAGCTTCTTTGGATGGAGAACTGTTCTCTTCCCCATAGAATGGATAAGTGTTATAACCCCAATTGGATGGAATATAAAAAGTTAATCTATCATATTTGTTCAAAGGTAAGTTTTGTTTCAATCTTTCAACAAGATCAGGATTAGATAACCAATATCTACCAACAGCAATCAATGTTCTATCATTAGCATTAACATCTTTAATCAATGCTTTGGCTTCATGCAAATAATTACCACTTCTGATCACCGTGCCTCTCCACAATTCATAAATCCAAACATCGTTACTACCAGGGCTAGATGCATCTTTTATATCTTCAATGACACTTGCTCCAACTCGAGGCTCAATGATCGATAAATAACCAGTTTTACAACCATTTAATTCATTAGCCCTCCTTTGCATCTCACTAATTACGTATCCATAAGTAACAATAGGATTTGTTTTGGATCGATAACCAGTAGTACCATTATAGGTAGCCCAAGGTGATAATCTAAACGAGATTTTATGAAAATTTTCAGCACCAATTCTTCTAGTGATCTCATCGACTACCTCAAAGAAAAAACGACATCTATTTTCTAAACTTCCGCCATATTCGTCCGTTCTTTTGTTTGAAGCTTCAGTGAAAAATTGATCAAAAATATAACCATTTGCAGAATGAAGCTCAATACCGTCAAACCCAGCTTTGAATAAAGCATTATAAGCGACTTCCCCGTAAATTTTAACATAACCCTCGATTTCTTTCTTTGTTAAAGCTGTTAATGGGTTCCCAAGACGCTCTGCTTTTTTTTCTGTATCCGCTGTAAGGTAAACATTTGACGATGATTTGAATGGAACCCCTATTTTTGTGATAAAGTCAAGGTTAGCAGCTCTGCCAATGAACCATAATTGACAAACAATAAAACTACCATTGCTGTGCACTTTGTCGGTGATCCTTTTCCATGCTTTGACTTGTTTTTCGTTCCAGATTCCTGGAGTCAAAGGATAACCCAAGCCATTTTTATGTACACAAGTAGCTTCGCTGATCAACAATGTTCCTGGTGCTTTAGATCTGTCGTCATAATACTGGAGCATAAGATCAGAAGGTGTATTGTCTGGTAAAGCTCTCGATCTTGTTAAAGGAGGTAATACTAATCGATGTTGAAGCTCGATATCATTAAATTTATAAGGTTTGAAAACATTAGTCTTGGATAAACTGGGTTCGACTTTGATAGAGTTCATTATTAAGTATTTTACTGTAAAAGAAGGGAAAAATAATACAGATATTAATGGCCAAATAATCGGAGATAGAGATTAGGTAAAAGGTTTTATATGATAACAATATTATTATCATATATTGGAATTAGTTTGATGTATTTTTTATCTGTCATTTTTTTTTTTTCCTGAAAAAATCACCAATCAACGTTATCGTCCATTCACCCCCCCCCCCCCCCCACACACACACTGATCTCGGATCGGTTAAAAACCACAAAACCACCGAGAAGCTATCATGTTTATGCATTTCAAGATTAGACACTTTAATTATAATAAAAAATTTTATATTTCAAAAAAGATTGTAAAAAAAAAAAAATAGAAGGTAATTAATGAAAAGAGGAGGGAAGGATGGAGTCAATAACGACTAGTGTATAGAATAATAATAATAATAATAATAATAATAATAATAATAATAATAATAATAATAATAATAATAATAATAATAATGATAAGATTAATAAGAATAATAAGAATAATAAGAACAATAATAATAATAAGAATAATAATAATAGTAAAAACACTATGGATAATAATAATAATAAGAACAATAACAAGAAGAGGAAGAAGAATAGTTATGATAAGACTAATAAGAATAACAATAATAAGAGTGCTAACAAGAAGAATAATAATAAGAATATCAAGAACTATAGTAATAATAAGACTAATGACACTAAGAAGAAGAATAATAAGAATAAGAATAAGACTGAGAATGAGAATAACAATGAGAACAAGAAGAACAGGAGGAAGGGGAGGTTTCATTTCAAATAGATTTTACCATGTTGTTTAGCATGCTTACCAAAATTAAATGCCTTCGAAAATAAAGAGAAGGACTTTTTCTTTTCCAGATTATATAAATCATAATCAGCCTCTTCTTCTGACTCATAATCATCTGGAATTAGATAATGATACTGCTCATTCAAAATGAGAGTTTCTGAAGCTATTACTGAGCCCATTGGAGTAGATGCGTCTGTTTTTGTGTGGCCATGGAAAAGTAGCTTTTTTTCAGCGGAATCACTCAGAAATTTAGAATTCACAATACCAGTTCCATTAATATGATCTTTTCTATTTTCCTCTTTCAAATAAGGAGCTAAATTTCTGGAAATAAAAGCAACATCTTTAGAGCACGAGGCAACAGTCTTATGTTCACCACCCAATAAAGGCTCTAGTTCATCAAAACAATCATCATTCATTTGCCTTTCAGTGCCAAGTAAATCACTATTATCTAGTCTATTTTCAGTTGAATTGAAGATAACCTTCTCAGTCAAAAAAAAATCAAAATTATTATTATCTTTTTCAATGAAACACATTTGCTTATAAGGAACATTGTTGATACAGGAGTTATTGCCATCATTGGATTTTGCAGAACTCATTTTGGCGTAAAAAAATATATATCACTTAGTTAGCTGTTTGATTTATGTTAAGGGACTCTTTGCTTGACTTATATTATGACACCTTTTGTTTTGCTGATTTTATACAGTGATAAAATTTAAATTGCCAAAAAACAAAAAAAAAATATTGTTGAATTGATAAAAGATATGAATATTTATAGAGATTTCGGACATTGTATAGATGGCTGAGACTGAATGAAAATATATCTAATTCCTGTGTCAATTTCCGTCAATTTTTCCTTTTATTCTCTTCTTTTAACGAGTTTTTTTTTTTTTTTTTTTTTTTTTTTTTTTTTTTTTTTTTTTTTTTTTTTTTCCTTTCTTTCTCTATACTAGAAGGAAAAAGATAGAGAAATGAGTTTAAAAAATCAATTGGGGTTCACTAACTAATCAGAAAGGCAGATAACTTACAAATGTGAGTGAGTGAGTGTGTTTATATCTCTATTACTATCATCCTTGTTTATTACAATTAACTGAAATCACAAACTAGAAAGGAAACTAATTATACCAGAACAATTTTTGATCAAATCATCCATTCTTTTAGTCTTTTGATCATTCACTTTATTCCAATGACTAAGAATGTTCTCTAATTCCTCGTCGTTTTCTAATTTATCATGAATAATATCAGCATGTGTTCTCAATAAGATATTCATTATAGCTTCATAAATTTCATAATCAGTATTAAGCTCAATACCTTTGGTGAGCGCTTGAATGAAAAGTTTGAGTTCTAGAAGTGATTCATCGTTGATAACATTCAACGATTTGATTTCAAGATCTAAACTTGATGGAGCAAGGCTAACTAAGAACTGTAAAAATGATTTCAAAAATTCTTGATCTCCTGATTTAGTTGCCTTAAGTAATTTAGTAAACTTGCTTTCAAATGTGACTGCTTCATCATTGGCAACCTTGGTTAAAATAGCAGCATCTTCTGCTTTCAAATCATCTTCATTTAATAATTTTAAGTCATTTTCTTCGCCGTCTTCATCATCATTATCTTGAAGATCTTTATTTACATCACCGACTTTATCAATGTTGATTTTGACTTCTGCATCATTTTCTTTTTTAGTTGCTTCACCAAAAGTTTGCAAGAAAAATGGTGCCAATTCAGGTTTCTTTGGCGGTTCCTTTGGTTTATTTCTTTTTCTAATAGTATCTAAATGAACTAAGGTATTGAATTTGTTTCTTGGTCCAAGAGATAACGTTAACATATCCCCACTGACTTGGTCCACTGTTTTATAGTTGGCAATAATACTTGTAGAGTTGGATTCATCATCATCTTTTTCAAGAAGAGCGCCTTCAAGTAAAGAAGCACCACCATCACCGGAACTATTAGGTAACATTTTCATTATTCCAAATTCTTCTTCTGTCACATGTTTTGTGCCAATGGCTTTGAATTGTGCTTTGTTGTTCCAAAGAGAAACACCATTACCAGTAACATGGGTTGTTGCCAAAAAGTTACCAGTTGGTGAAAATTTCAAATTTGTAACAATATTATCAGTTTTAAACCCATCAATACAGCCACCAGTTGGTAAGTTCCAAGTTCTCACTGTTCCATCTAAAGAAGAACTTACCAACCATCTTCCATCTGGAGAAAAATCCAAACTTGTAATACGATTCGTATGTCCAATCAACTGTCTAACAATTCTTTTCGTCATAACATCCAAAACCACAATGGTTAAGTCATCTAATGCAACTGCAACCAAGTCGGAGTGTCTATGATAGTTCAAAATTGTAACTGGAGATTCTAAATCGATTTTACCCAAGAGTTTTGATTTATTAAAGTCATAAAAACCAATTAAACCATCAAGACCCACTGATACCATTTTTTGATTCATATTATCCATAGCAATTCCAGTTACTGCTTTTTTATGGAATTTGAATTGTTTTTTCAAAATTCCACTTTGAAGGTTATAAATGGTAATGGTACCATTGCTGGATCCTACCAAACCAAAATTACCACATTGAGAAACACAAACAGATTTCACTAACCCATCATCAACGGTTGATAATTGATGACGACCAACCCTTTTATTTTCAAAGCTCCAAGTTCTGGCAAATTTTTCATTTTCATGACCAGTAACAATATTTTCCCAGTCTCTTTGTTTTGCTTCACTAAAGGCAATACAAGTTATTGGTGGAATCTTTTCTTTAGCAGAACCAACTGGACCTCCTTTTTTGTTTTTGTTTGTTGATTTTTGTGATATTTCTTGTGATTGGGAATCTTTACGAAGAGAAAAACTCCAGAAAGAACGATCTTTGGAACCACTGATCATGAAATGATCTTTTTCATCAGTGAATGCAATCATGTTAGGTGGTGCAGAGTGTCCACCTCTAGATCTAAGATGTCTTGGTGGTGGAATCACTGCCTTTTTAGTGTTGTTCGATAATGAAGGATCAAATACAAATTCTCTCAAATGATTATCACCTCCATTAGTGATAAAAATAGGCTGGCCATTCAAAAATTTCACATTAGAAATACCAGTCTCCTTATGAATAGATTGTAAACTATGAATTCTCGAATTATTATTCAAATCGTAAAAAATCAAATCACCGTTTCTAAAACCAGCTGCTAAGTGTGCAGATCCATCGGTTCTGAAAGAAAGGCTAGTGATACTGGACTGTTGTTTGCCAGTATTAAACTCTATTTTCTTGACAATTTTATCTTTCTTGAAATCTAAAAGTAATATATTAGATTGATTTGTTCCAATTGCTATTATATCTAGTACAGGTGCAGCTTCTATAGTTGAGATAGCTCCATAATTATTAGCATTGAAATTGAACTTCGACTTGTAAATAAGTCTTAATGATCTGATATTGTAAATGAAAATATTAGATTGGGTGGTAACAATGATTTTGTTTAAATATGTTGCAGGGTGAACAACATTCAACAAATTACCATAAACTTCATTGACTTTGATATAAGAGTAAAACTTAATTGGTAATTTAGTTTTAATAGTTGATTCACTTTCGTTTGGTTTTTTAAAGATAAAGATATAGTTATTGGAAGAGCTGATAGCCACTAAATATTCACCGAATTGGACAAGTTTTGTAATTTTGATATCTGAATCTTGAACATTTGGTACTTGACATTCCAAAGTGTGCAATAATGCTCCTCTTTTGTAAATATTTATACAGTTGTCATAGGCGGCATAGACGTATTGAAAATGAGCATAGAGACAAGAAATGTCTGATTTGGTTTGTTTTTGAGAGACGAATAATAAATGCAAAGTTGAAGCATCATAAATTTGAAAAGATTTTCCCACGCTGGTGACAATGTAGTAAGTGGTTCCTAAAGTACCTATCGCAAAAGGGACATGATTTGTCACATTACCTATAGCACGAAACGGGGAGAAAATCTTTGAAGCTGGAGGCTCCCTGTTGGAATTGACTTTCCTTTTTTTCACCGCTGTAGATATATCAACCATTATTTTATTATTACTCGATATATGTTAATCACTCTTTTGGCATCTTTATTACTTCATCTCATCCTGCCTTCTGAAATTTTTTTTTTCTCTAATTTTTTTTTTTTGGGGGGGCCGATGATGTTGCCCGGTTTTCAATAATAAAGCAATGCACATAACCCAATGAAAGACGAAGAAAACTAGTGACAATCTACAAGCAGTGGGTAGACTTTATCAATTGATGAACATCTAATGACAAATACTGAGATCTAACTACTAAAAGAGCAAGAAATAAAAAAAAAAAAAAAAAAAAAAAAAGTAGATAAACAAATGGCGTATGAATAGTAATGACTACCTCACAGAGTAATATGAAGGAATCTTCTTCAACATGGCACACTAGATCGTTCAATAACGCGGTCACTTTGACAGCTGATAGTTCTGCAACTGCAATGGCAGTGAGTCCTTGGGGAAGGGATGTTGCTTTAGCAGGTAGAAAAGGCCTTTATATTATTGATCTTGATAATCCCTTCACACCACCCCGTTGGCTTCGTCATTTGACCTCGTGGGAGGTTGCGGATGTTCAATGGTCGCCCCACAGTCATCGACCATATTGGGTGATTTCTACATCGAATCAAAAAGGTATAATATGGAATTTGTCTCGGCCATCTTCAAATGCTCATGAGCATATTTTACATAGTCATGAACGTGCGATCACTGATATAAATTTCCATAACTTCAATCCTGATATGTTAGCAACTTGTTCTGTGGATGAGCATTGTTTTGTGTGGGATGTAAGAAGTAGTTGTCGTCGTCCTGTTCATGTAGTTTGTGATTGGGAAAATGGTGCTTCCTCAATAAAATGGAATGCAAAGAACGAATTTGTTTTTGCTAGTGCTCACGGCGAGAAATTGAATATTTGGGACTTGAGACATTTGAGTAAACCTTTGACTAGGAATCAAGCCCACCAGGGAAAGATCAATGGTTTAAATTTTAGTAAAACCAACGAGACTGAGCTTTTAAGTTGCTCAAACGATTCTACAGTAAAGTGTTGGGATTATGCTTCCGGGAAACTACGAACAAAATATGTGATACAAACCGGTTTCCCAGTGCTGAAAGCGAGATTTTTACCCATGGGTAAAGCTATAGGTATCATGCCATTGAGAGGCGGCAATAACTCTGTTCAGATTACTGATATTCCAGAAGAAGGTAAAAGGGTTAGCTTAGATCCTATACACAGTTTCAAAGGTCATAGACGTCCAATAAGTGAATTTTTGTGGTGCAGGAAACCCGCAGAGAATGAAGATTCAAATAATGAGTTTCAATTAATATCTTGGGGTAAAGATAAGGATTTACATGTATGGAAAATTGGGCCCGAATTTTATGATAAAATAAAATATAATCATGCAGGTCCAATGAATAAAGAACAAATGAATCTAAGAACTCAACTTAAAGAATTTAAGTACAGAACTTATCGAGATGAACCGAATTCCACATACAATGTCAATTATGGCAAGATCACAAATATTTTAACATCTGACGTAAATTGGCTCGATAGTGATATTACAACATACAATCATTTACAGTGGGTTAGAAACGTTCAGATTGATGATAGTGCAGTCGGAGTAGTCAACAAACTTGATCCTTACAATTTGGGAAAAGAATTGCGGGCGTACTATAGTAAAAATGACGAAGGGTTTAAAGATCTTTTAGTTGAGGGTATTTATGTTCCAGAAGGGAAGTTGGTGATCTCATTATATTCTTTGGTATTCTCAAGAATGGAAGATTTGATTATTTGTTCAGATAAGGATAAACCAAAGTTCAAAAAAGAATCAGGAACACATGAAAGTAGCAAAAATGGTGTACTGAAGTCTTCGAACTCTAATTCAAATAATAAAGGCACAGAAAATGGTGAGAATCAAAAAGGTAATAACAACAACGATTCCAAAAATGATAACAAGCTGAATCTCAGGAATGATGAATCAGAAAAGGTAGACGGTTCCAAATGGCATGAAGATTCATCTCACTCACCTAAAACTATGGGCTCTACAAATCAACAAGGACAGCAGTCCGAAGATACTCAAGTATATCATAATGAACCAGTTTTCTTACGTGTAACTTTTCAATTTACAAAAAATTATCCACATAAATCATATCCACATATTGAGGTTGAAGTTAATCATGATATTAGTTCTACTCAGAGAAAGCACTTAAAAACCTTGGTTGAGTACATCGCTCGTAAATATACCAGTGTTGACAAATTTTGTCTTGAAAGCGTATTTAGATTTCTATTAGGACAGGAAGTTAATTTGGATCAAGTATTACATGAAGGTGTAGAAAATGATTCTGATTACAACGGAGCATGGGGTACACGCGGAAGGAAAGGGAAATCTGGAAACGCAACGTTCACTGAATTTAATACTGGAGATTCTTCAGGAGATTCTTCTAGTAGTTCTTTGGATGATTCAATGAATTCTTCTGATTCGGAGTATGATGTTAGAATAAAAGGCTATGATTCCGAAGATGCAGAGGTTGGTGACACAAGTATTGAAGACGAGTTTGAAGGGAAGAATCGTGACTCTAAAAAGATTTCAAAAAAACAACATCGAAAGGGAAAAAGAGATAAATTGATAAGCGAAACTGGTCTTGATGGAAATAAAACGAGTCGTATGGAGAAGTCCGATGAAGATTCAGACGATGAAGAATTGCTTCCTACTGGCTTGAGAAACAACCCATTTCATCCATTAATACCGGATCGCAACTCGGAACTTTATCAAGATTCGAGATCATCAATATATAATTACCACAACAATGATCTTGAATCAAAGATTGGAATAATTGATGAAGCCTCCAAGAATGTCAACACTCCAACAGAAATAAAATTTGGTGCTAAATGGGCGCCTAATGGGAGCTTAGTTGTATTTGGGTCACCTTCTGGAAAGTTGAAAGCTGAACAAGTAACATATAAATTGTCTGTTTCTGATATACCAAGTTATAGATTACAGGATTCAAAATCCACAATGAATGATAAAGTTGCGCATTTGTTTAAAAGTGTTATTGGCAATAATGGTGAAGATGATTATTATTATGAAGATGCCGATGGTGATGATAATGATATTGATGATAGGCTCCTCAGATTCAAGAATCATCATTTAGATGATGAAGAAGAAGATGATCAAGGTAGTGAATATTATACTAATTTACGAGGCTCACAATATCACAAATCTAGAAATATTGGATATAACGGTTATGGAGGGGGCTCTGAACTTTTACAACGGATTAATAATGTTGTTGCTCAATTGGATTTTAGCATGATACTACCAGCTAAATTTGAGTTAGCCTTGAATTATCATATTTCTGCTTATTCTCTGAGTAAAAAAAATAGTAAAAATGTTTATGAAATTGCTAATCATAATGCACAAGTATCAAGTAATTTTGTGAGAGACCATCCGGAGTTGTCATATGAGTTTATGGAAATAACTGATGTATGGAACATTGCGAAAATTATTGTTCTTAAACAAGAATTGGACGAAGATAAAGATGAAAATACATTCAATCTTCGAAACCAAATTGTGAAGAATTATTTATATGAAAGTTATTTTAGATTTGATTTACATTTTTTTGGTACCAATGGTTTGGTGAGAGAATTGATTGAATATTTTGAGTTGAGAAATGATATTCAAATGTTAGCTATGTTGAGTTGTGTGTTATTCGAAGATGGTGAGATTAGTGCTGAAGAAAAAGTAATTAAAAAAAAGATACATGGTGGTAATCACCAGATTTTTCAAGAAACAGATTTACCAGCTTTTTTTTCTCCTACCTCTTCAAAAGTGACTCAATCCAATGATTACGATAATATTAATGATAGTAGCCAGTATATATCCTTGATGGATCCAAATTTTGCGGTTGATTACAAGTTGTTAAATGCCCCGGAAATGGAGTTGAAAATAGAAATGGATCCATTTATGAATACTGAAGAGGATTATAATTCTGCAACACGTTATGATCAAAATTTATTAGCAAGATTACGGAAATATCGAGATTTTTATGGAGACATGTTATTGTCTTGGGGCTTGCCATTGAAACGTGTGGAAATTCTTAAATACAATTATAAAAACAATGACAACCTAACTTTCAATGATGGAGAGTCAAGTATTCCAAAAACCAAAAGATCTCAAAATTACGAATTATTAGAATTGGATATTGTTAGAGGTGGTAATGGGAAGATAATGTGTGGTCTCTGTTCTATTCCAGTTAAAAAAAGAGAAGTTCAAGTATGTCATGGGTGTCACCATGTATTACATAGTGATTGCTCAAAAGTTTGGTTCAAGAGTGTTCAAAAGAAGCTTAGGTCAGGAAAGGATAATGTTCAATATAAAACCAATAATATGAAAGGTAATTCTAACAGTTCTAATGATGATAACAACAATGATGGCGGTGCTGAAGATGATGACAATGATTATCTTGAGGGCATCAACTCTAGTGATGAAGGAACTGAAGAAGAGTGTCCTACGGGTTGTGGATGTAGGTGCTTAAGACACCTCTGAGTCATCGATCTTGGTTTTTTTTTTTTTTTTTTTTTTTTTTTTTTGTTTCTATTTGTTCGGTAATTTTTTATTCACTCTGTTAAACTTCTGTTTTGTATTATAGTTTTAATTTTTTTATTTAACATCCATAGATTATTTAGTTTCATTCAATTAACCTGTAATATTTAATTTCATTTATCTATATATGTGTAACTTATTTCACTCTATGAGCAGAATATAAGTTGGAGAAAGATAAGAATACCGTTGAAATTTTATTTCAATTTATTGATTTAAGAAAAGATCACCATGCCACTTTAAGAGCAAAAACATGCATCCCCGTGGATATATGTCCTAAAGAGGGGTGGGGGGCGGTGTTGATAACTCTATATCTTATTGTATTGCTTCATATATGAAATGCGCTCGATTAGCTAAGCAAATGATATAACTTACTAAACACGCAGTGGTTTGCTGACTACAAACGATACTAAAGTCACGTTTTCCACGTATAAATGAAAAAAATTACAAAGTTACATAATCAAGATATCAGCTGAAAATGCAAGTCAAAACGTATACGCGCGCTTCTGATTACTTTTTACATTGTTGTGCAGAGCAGACAGACACAAGAGGAGTTAAAAAAAAGAGAGTGTGTGCGTGAGAGAGAGAGAGAAAGAAAAAAAGAGAGAGGAAGAAAAAAAGAGAGAGGAAGAAAAAAAAAAAAAAAAAAAAAAAAAAAAAAGATATACACTTTTTTGCTGGTTTTTTCCTTACTCTAAATTAATTTTTCCTTTGAAATATACTTTGCTCCCCCATATTGATTTGAAGGATTGTTATTATTTATAGATAAATTGATTGTGATTTTCAATTTTATCCATTTATTTATTTATATCTTTTCTTTCTTTTCTTCCCCCAAAACCTCATTAATTCTTAATTCACTATCAATATGCCATTAGGTTTAAGAGTTCCGAGAATGACCTCTTCTGGTTCTTCCAGAAGCACCTCCCCAAACCCAGGCTCATCAAGTAATAATAGCAGTTCCAACATTGATGATGTTGATGAAGTCGACAGCAGTAACCAAAGTATATTGATGAGTATCATTGCCCAATTAAGACCGGGAATGGATTTGTCAAGAATAACCTTTCCGACATTTATTCTTGAAAGAAAATCCATGTTAGAAAGAATCACAAATCAATTGCAACAACCGGACATTGTTTTACAAGCACATAGTGAAAAAGACGAAATCAAAAGATTTTTATTGGTTGTCAAATGGTATCTCAGTGGTTGGCACATTGCCCCAAAAGCAGTTAAAAAACCATTGAACCCGGTTTTGGGTGAACATTTTACTGCTTATTGGGATTTGGAAAATGGCCAAAAGGCATTCTATATTTCAGAGCAAACTTGTCACCATCCTCCAAAATCTTCTTACTTTTATATGATCCCTGAAAGTCATATCAGAGTAGATGGTACAGCAATTCCTAAATCTAGATTTTTGGGTAATTCTACTGCGGCTATTATGGACGGTGTTTCAATTTTGAAATTCTTGGATATTAAAGATGCCGAAAACAAACCTGAAACTTATACATTGACCCAACCAAATGTGTATGCTAGAGGTATACTTTTTGGAAAAATGAGGCTTGAATTGGGTGATCATATGATCATTGAATGTGCCGCCAATGGTTTGACTGCCGATATAGAATTTGTCACAAAAGGTTTGATAGGTGGCACTTATGACTCCATTAAAGGTACAGTGATGAAAGATGATCAAAAACTTTTTGAAATTACAGGGAAATGGAATGAACAAATGTATATTAAAGATTTGTCAACAAAAGAACAAGAAATCTTTTTGGATGTCGATAAATGTGTTCCTGCTCCACCAAAAGTTCGTTCAATCGATGAGCAAGGAGAATTTGAAAGTAGAAGATTATGGCAAAATGTTATCAAAGCTTTAGGAGAAAGAAATCATGAGGTTGCTACTGAAGAAAAATTCAAAGTTGAAGATTATCAGAGAGAATTAGCCAAGAAAAGAATTGAAGATGGTGTAGAATATCATCCTAAATTATTCAAATTTGATCCAACTTATAACAATGAAAATGATAAGGTAGAATATATTATATATAAAAATATCGGTGATGATGAAGATCCACAAACTCAAATTGAAAAAATTTTGTCAATTGCACCTGTTTTGCCTGGTCAAAAATTCTCTAATGAGTTTCAAATCCCAGCTTATGAGAAGCATGAAAATGAAAAAGAAAACAAAAAAGAGGTCAGTGAAACAACAGATGATCCTGTTGAAAATTAATAATATTATCTATATTTTTTTTTTTTTTTCTGATTCATGTTTTCCATTATATTTGTCTCCCACATTCACTTGTTTCTTTGTTTGAATTTAATTTTGATTTCTATTTTTTCTACGCAACAACTTTTTTTTTAATCAATTCATGTTACTTATCTTTTTTTTTTTATTTTATTTTTTTTTTTTTTTTTTTTTTTTTTTAGAGCTGCATAATACTCCTACTCAAATCAAACCCTTGTTTATGCTCACATAACTGACCATATAAATGGAAAGATAATATAGACCGAATATGAAACCTGAGAAGAAGAAAAAGAAGAAAATTTACTATTGAGCATAGAAAAACAAAAGAAATAAAATATATCAACAATTTATTTGCAGGAAAAGGGATTAGTTTCTTTATACTTTGATTTTCAAAAAAATCATGATTTCAACATATTCTCATTGGTTTTTTCTCATTTTCAAACTTTTGTTTTGAATATTTTGAAACTCACACTTTTTTTTCTGTATCTTTTTCAGTGTCTCTCTATATATTTTGAAATATTTATCTTTTTTTTTCTCTCGTCTATTTATTTCTATATTTTTTTTTGTCATCTTTTAGTTCTCCTTTCTCTCTATTGATTATTAACGTTACGGATTATTTTTTTTTTTTTCTCTTTTCAAAGAATTACAAACCCTAGTCTGTGTGTTTACTATTTGTATTTCAGTTTGTTCTCTCTTATATATTCTATTTCTGTTTTATTCATATCTGTAAAATCCTACAAACGAAAAGTTTAGTTTTTTTTAAAATGTTTAAATATATAGAGATACAAGAGTTACAAAAAAAAAAAAAAAAGATGGGGATAAGGAAACAAAATAAAGGTGTGGGATATTATTATAAATTAATCAATTAATTGATCAAATGTTGTTACTTTAAGCAAGGTGATAAGAGGATAGTCATTTGGCTATCTTTTCTTCAAAAACACAAAGGGAGAAAAAAATGGAAAAAAAAAAAAAAAAAAAAAAAAATTAATCAGTAAATTTATAACTACCACTAGCTAAAGTGATGGTTCCTCCTCTATAACTACCTCTTTTCATTTTATTTTTATTTTTTGTGAAATCTTTACCTCTAACTCTTCCCAATTTATCATTAGCCATTTCACCCCAAGTACCAGCGGCACCTTTATAAGTATTATCTGTCAATGCTCTATCTTCAAAAGAGATTATACTTCTATCAATTCTGGAAAAATGTTTTCTTTGACCTGGTAAAATGACATCTTCACCTGCAGAAATGTGGTCCTTTTTTGGTTTATTATTGTTGGTTGAAGAAGCTGAACTGGCATTGGAAGAAGATTCAGATAATGATGAAGTCACAGAACTTTCTCTATCTTCATTTGTAGTTTTGGATTTCTTTTTAGCTGGTTCATCGTCAGAATCAGAATCAGAATCAGAATCAGAAGAGCTGCTGTCACTGTCGCTATCGCTTTTATTTTTTCTTTTCTTGGAATCTTTTTTATCTTTTTCATCTTCACTGTCTGAATCTGAGCTATCATCATCACTTGAGCTGGAACTGGAGCTGTCACTGTCACTTGAGCTGGAACTGGAGCTGTCGCTATCACTGGAGCTGTCGCTATCACTGGAGCTGTCGCTATCACTGGAGCTGCTATCAGATGAAGATTTAGATTTAGATTTACCAGAATCAGACTTAGAATCAGAAGAGTCATCATCGCTAGAATCAGAATCAGATTCAGAATCAGAATCAGAATCGGAATCGGAATCGGAATCAGAATCAGATGAAGAGTCGCTGTCAGAAGAGCTAGAACTAGAACTAGAACTAGAATCAGAATCAGAAGAATCGTCATCACTAGAGCTAGAATCAGAATCAGATGAAGAATCGCTCTCGCTACTAGAGCTATCACTTTTATCTTCTTTTTTATTATTCTTTTCTTTCTTGTCGGTGCTCTTTATTTCTTTGTCAGCATCGTTTTTTAATTGTTTTAATTCTTTTTGCAATTTTTCTAATTTTTCATTAGCAGCATCAATTTCTTTTATTTTAGCTTCAATTTGTGAGCCAGACATTTTTGAAAAAAATAAAATGTTTTTTTTTTGTTTTTTTTTTTTTTCCTTCGCAAAGTCTTCAAATTGATACTATCAATGTGTTTATTGGTCTTGTATTAATAGATGAGTTATAGGAACAAACTAGAATAAAAAAAAAATAAAAAAAAAATTTTTTTTTTTTGCTAGTTTATGCAGAAGACCTGAAAAAAAAAAAAAAAAAAAAAAAAAAAAAAAAAAAAAAAAACCCAAAAAAAAAAAAAAAAAAAAAAAAAAAAAAAAAAAAAAAAAAAAAGAGCCCATCGCATTCTCAACGCACGCGAGTTTTATGATTGACATATGAATATTTGAAAATATGTATATTGAGGTTGTTGATTGTTGTGTTGTAATTATTATTTATTATAAAAGTTTCAATTATTCTTTTTTTTTTTTCGGAAAAAAAAAAATTAAGGAAACAGGAAAAGAAAATGGTATCAAGAGAACAAAATAAAAAAAAAAAAAAAAAAAAAAAAAAATTATAACTATAATATAAAAAACTATCTAAGTAAACAAGAACAAGAAATAAACAAACAATATATCAATCCGAAAAAAATGCAAAACTCCGAGATTTGAAGAAGAACTAAATGAAAATCATGTATCAGTGTTAATGAAAGAGATAAAAATATCATTGTTCATCATTATTACCCATAACCATATTTCTTAATTCATAAAGGTGATCACGATCACTAGCAGCATCATCACCACCAGGTTGAAACCAGTTTTTCACTTTTTTAATCCATCTCTCTTCCTCTTGTTTGAATTTGTGAACCATTTCTTCAGTAAGCACAAATTCATTTCTAACTTCAAATTCGCCATTTAATGCTGTACTAGATCTATTATTCATGGAAGCATTACTAAAACCTCTTGCTGTGTTGGTACCATAAACTGCATTGGATTTTGATTGTTTATGATTCAAGACATTTTTGAAATCTGGCCGCAGCTTTGAAATATTCAATTTGTTTTCAAGCATTCTTGTAACTGAACTCTTATGTGTTGGTGTCTTCATATGATCATTATTACGACTATTCGGTCTATTGATCATAGGAACTTGAAAATTTTCTATTATCGGGGTTTGCACCTCTAGATCATTTATGTCTTTAAATGGATCTTCATCACTATCTTCATCAGCATTTGCATTGAGCGTAATCCAGCATAGTTTTCTTGGATTAAAATACATGTTACCTTCAATTTGTAACCCATCCATACTTAGCTCTTCAAAATCACTATCATCCTCGCTAGTAATCTTGATACCTTTTTTATTTCTCTTCTTCAATGGCTTTACCGTACCGTACATATGATTGACATTTCTTTTGTTCAAAAATGTTATTAAAGCAGGTTGCTTAGCTGGCTTGATAGTGGAAAATCTTTTAGAATCCACCTCATTTCCTTCCCATTTATATTTTTGAGGATTATAAACCATTTTGTTTCCATTATAACCTTCAACCACATACTTCTTTTGCGACTTATTAAGATGCTTGATAAGCCCAATTTTCTTTGATTTCTTTTTCTTTTTAATTTGCTCAATTGGACTATCCGATGGAATACCGTTTGTATATGATTTTTTCAATATACTTTTCTTCGGCTTCCCAGACATTTCTTCCATATATTTTGTAATATCCACAAAATTCTTAGGTGTTCCTTTGATTGTTTCTGTATAATAACTCAACCTTTTTTGCTCATCATTATAATCAACTTTTAGGTCATCAAATTCATCTAATTCATTTCCCATTCCAAAATTTTTCTTATGTACAGGTTGAGAAAGAATTTTTTTCCTACCGTCCTTACTGAATGGTGACTTTTGATCACCATTCAAGAATAAAGAAGAAGAAACTTTCCTAATATTAGAAGACATTGGTCTATTTGATGTATTTCGAAGCGATGGCATGGATTTTTTAGCCAGCAACCGATTGTGAACGTCACCAAAAACTTGACTTTTATGAGATGATGCTTTGCTTTTTGATTTCGAAAGACTAATATCTGAACCAGTGTGATGCTTGTAGAACTTCATAACATTATTATCATTCATTATTAACTGTTGTTGCTTACCTATTGTACCGTATAATCTATCTTTGTTATTTCTATTGCTACTGCTGGATGTTGGGGTTTTGACTATAACATTTCTATGTATGTCACGATCCCTATTAATGGCGAAAGACATATCTTCATCAAAATCTTCAAAATCTCCAAGAAACTCGCTTTCATTGTCATTCCCGTCATCATCTTCTGTATCTGAAAAATATATTTGTGGATATTGTTGTTGTTGTTGTTGTTGATGATGGTGATGATGATTATGATGCAAATGTGGATTTTGTTGCCTTTGATGGCCAGAATAGACAAAGGTGTCATCAGGTAAATGCATAACGTCAACAGATCCAATACGCATGCCGTTTCTTTTCGAATTTAAAAACATCATTTTTTCATTTTTTTTATTTTTTTTCTTTTCTTGCATCAAGTAAAACTCTTTTTCTTCTAATTCAGCTTGATGCTGAGCCTTTCGGAGTCTCAGTTCAAGTAATTGTTCGAAATCATCATTTTCAAATTCAATATCATTATAAAAATCATTTGATTCAAGTTCAGTCTCACTATAAACAGAAGCCGCTGAGTTTGAGCTATTCTCGAACTTTGCTGAGGCTGAACCAGAAAATGAAGAGTTCGTAGGTGAGAGATCCAAGGTTGAACTATATATATTCTGTGTAGGTTTGAAGTAATTTGCTTTGTTTAATTGACCATTATATAATACTTTGTCAATCATATGTTGTTGTTGATGTATTTGTGGAATATTTGGTGAATGTTGTTGATGCTGTCGTTTGGGAATGTCAAAATCATCTGGAAACTCTAATCCTTCTTCTATATCACTATCATCATCATTGATTATAACATTGTGAGCCACTCCTGGATCCTGTTTGCGTAGCGTATGTACTCCGTTAATATGATTTAAATTATTGTCATCATCATCTTCTTCTTCACCCATCAAATCTACCAAGCCTTGTCTTACATTAATAGTATTGCTTTCAAAATCTCTACCTTTTAAAACTAAAGTCAGATCAGGATTATTCAAGATTTTTTTCAATGGACTTGTACTTCTTTTATGACTCTTGATATTATCTTGCTTAAATTGGTTACTTGCTAATGAATTTTCAAAATCCTGTAGAGATATTGATTGGTATGGTTTTTTGTTAACCAACTTAGACGCGCTGGTAGATGAGGACATACTACTGGAAAAATTGATATTAGTATGTTTTTGTGGTGATGAATTATTATTATTATTATTAGTAGTAGTAGTAGTAACATTGCTTATAGCTGATCTATTTGAAAATATTGATGTTCGCAAAGCATTATCTATATCATTATTATTATTTACCAAATCATCCCAATTATCGTCATCTTCTGATTCTTGGTAGTTGTTCAATAGCTGGCCCTGCGACATCTTTAATGTAAATATTTTATGACTCTCTTGTATTCCTTCAGTACAAGAAGCTGGCTTTTCAAACCATCGAGTTGTCTATTTCCTTGATTTTGATTATTTGTTTGTCTTTTTTAGTGGGTTTTTTTAATTATTTCTTTTTTTTTTTTTCTATTTTTTTTTACAATTCATTTCAATTTTTTGACATTATTACTTTTTTTTTTTTTTTTTTTTTTTTTTTTTGATGATTTTGTTTGTTTTGTTTTGTTTGTTTTTTGTTCCAAATTAATACAATTAAAAATAAGAAAAAAATAACCGCTACATTGTTGTACATTTGTTGTGACATGCACGTCTATGTGCATACTAAAACAGTTATATGCACTAAGGAGCTCGACTATTGATACTCCCCCGTATATTTTTAAATATTTGACCATCTTCACCAAGTTTCCCCTATTTTAAAATATAGATCTAATAGTCCTTTCTCTTTATTTTTTTTTTGAAAATAAAATTTTTTTTTCAGGCATGTCTTGCAACCGAGTCTGATAAATTGTAAATACTTCAATGTACATATATATTATATACAATAGAGTTTCCATATCGAAGTCTTAATGCCTTCATATAAGATACACAGTTAGCTATCAACTTAACTGTTTAGTTTCTATAATAAACCAATAATGCATATGATAAATTGAGTGATTTCTTGAGACATAAAATTTATTTTATTTTTACGCTTTTTTTTTTCCTAAATATGATCTCGAGTAAATATGAAAGAAGCAGTCATAAACGAAGATAACAATTACTATATCCCCTATTTTTTTAGCAACTCATGATAATTGATATTATTGGTTTTTTTCACCATCATTAAGAGTACTATTATATCAAATCAAGGAAACAAAAAATTTCGTAATTATTCCGATATAGTGTAACGGCTAGCACGGTTCGCTTTCACCGAGCAGACCCGGGTTCGACTCCCGGTATCGGAAATTTTCTTTTACTTTTTTCATTTCTAATCACCTATAGGTGATATCTCAAGACTTGATCATATTTGTTTTTATCACTTTCTTCTTTCCATTTAATTATTTTTTTTAAGAATTTTTACTTTGAATTGTATATTAATCTGAATAATTTAAATCTTGAGTTGTACTCTTATTGTTGTTCTAAAACTAACTATTTTTAATCGTAATTAACAAATTTTATGAGATCATCAATGGTATTAATGAGATTACAGCAGGAAGCCTACAAGCTTTTATCAGAGGCAAAAACTTTAATAAAACTTATTAATATATCATAAAAAAAAAAAAAAAAAAAAAAAGCCATAATAGATACACATATGATAAAAAAGCAAAAATTACTGTATAAAAATGAACAATAATTGCATTTATGAAGTGTAAATATAAACTATAAACATGTATCAAACACACACATTGGTATGGTCAATGAAAAAATAAATAAATAGGGAGACAACTTTAGAACAAAGCAAAAAAACAAAAATCTAAAAGTATCAGCAAAAGAAAAAATAATGGTAATAATGAACATATAGTTTAGCCATAATAATTATTAATACCCCAGTATTGTTCTACACCATATTGACCTGGCTGTTTCCATAACTCATTCCAAGCGGTGAAAAGGACGATCGAGGAAGCAACTTCTTCAACATCACTTGTTAAAGCAGATTTTTGGTCTTCAACAGAAGGAGAAGCAGATCCGATACTGGATCCTTGAGTTGGCCATCCGGTTTCTGTAATCAAGACTGAAGCATTACTGCCACAAACCCCTTGCAAACTGCTAATTGTTGATTTGACCCAGCTTCCGGCAGTAGAAGACGATACTCCAGAAAAGAAAGGATGAGCATTTGCAGTGACAAAGCTTGAATATTCATTGGTACAAAGATCAGAATTAGCTTCAATAGCATTAAATGTGTCGACAATAGATAAGTCACCATTGTAGCCAATGGAACTTAATTCTTGTTTTGCTTGTTGCAAATATGTAACCATTTGAGATGCAGTGTAAACTCCATCATTAACATGTTCATTACCAATAGTTATGGCATAAATGTCATTAAAAGAACCACTGGCAGCACTGCTAACTGCACTAGAAATAATGCTGACACTTTCACTGATTTTATCTGGATAATATATACCAACGAGTAACTTTTGACCAGAGGCTTTATATTTCAAAGCATATTCGACTAAATTACAATCGGTGTTATAAAGTCTAATCAAACCAAAGCTTGACATTTGTTGGAAATCAGACGATAATGTTGCCTCATCTTTGCATGCACCAGTTGAATCATATTGGCTGAATGCAATGCCAAAAGCGGAGTTATAATCATTCAAGGATGAAGAATTTCCAGAAGAAGAAGAAGAAGAGGAGGAGGAGGAGGAGGAGGAGGAGGCAGAAGCAGAAGAAGATGGAGAGGTGGATGAAACAGACCCAGAAACTGACACAGAAGATGATGAAGGGTGATAAGTACCAGTAGCAGCAGCAGCAGCTGGCTCACGACGTTCAATGACAGTTAAAGATGAGTCAACATCTTTGTGAGAATGCGCATGCGAAATGGAAGCATCGACTCCAAAAAATGTTAGGGTGATTGCCAAAAGAGTACCAAATTTTTGCATGATTAATAAATGCTAACAGTTTAAATGAAACAAAAGATTGATATCTGAAATAAGGAATGTGGTTTGTTTAGCAGACTACAACGTAGGTGACTTTGAAATGAATGACGAGAAGAATTTGACTCTACAAAGAACTTTTTTTTTCTACAAGACAGAACTACAAGGATTTGAAGTTATTTAAATATTCATTAGAAAGAAGTTGAAAGAGAGAAATCTGTTTTCAAAAAAGAAAAAGAAAAAAAAAAAGAAAAGGAAAAAGAAAAGAGAGGGGGGAAAAAAAAATTATGCAGAAAATAGGTAGAAAAAAAAAGGGGGATGTGTGGCTTACAATATGCACATTAGAAAAAAATGATGAAAGAAGAAATCAGAAATGAATCATTGCTTTTTCTTTTATGTGCTGAAACATTATTAGTACTGAAGTTCTAGTTCACCCAGATATTTACTACAAGCCTGGAAGATCTACTCAAATTGGGGGCAGGGCTTAGTCTATTAATGTCAAGAAAAAAAGTAAAATTGAAAAAAAAAAAAAAAAAAAAAAAAAAACTTCTTTTTTGTTAGAGAAAAACAAATAAAGTAAAATATAATACAAAATTAATACCAATTATATTATAGAATCAATCTTTATTTTGAGAGTTTTGTGATTGGAATTCCATCAATTACGATTTCTTGAGTCTGGGCTTTTGCTTCGATTTCTTTGGTATCTGGAGGTGACGAAATCATTATTATTTTTATTATCATCCTCAACGAACGCATAGTCAACGGTTAAAATTTTTTCTAACAATTCTTGATTGTTACCATTTTCCACTGCGTTTTGAGCCTCTTGTAATTGCTCAAACTCAAGTAAAGCATATCCCTATTATGCATGTTAGTTAATTGTATGGACTCACATTTTTTTCACACTTGAAATATTTGTTATCTTTTCTTTTTTTTTTTTTTTTTATTTTTTTTTTTGTTGAAGTCTAGAACTTTTATTTTCATTTTTTGGTCCCTTTTTCATTTCTTTTATTTTTTTTTTTGACATGAAAAACTCGAAAACCAATCTTCATCAAGTAAAAAAAAAAATAATAATAATAAAAAAAAAAGAGGAAACACCTTGAATAATTCTAAATCCACGGCTATAAGATATAATAATATAAATACTTACTTTAACATATCCAGATTGACGATCGAGATTCAAATTGATATTTTTCACTTTACCAAATTCTTCAAAAAAATCCAAAACATCTTCTTCGGTAGCTTCTTCATGAATATTTGTGGCTATCACTACATATCCTTCAACCGCTTTAATAAGTAAACGTCAGATTTGTTAGTGATCAATATAATATTTTTGAATTTTAATACAAATTGTAAAATAAGTTGCACACTTACATTTTACTGCTTTTGGAATCGAATCTAAAATGATAATACTTTGTTAGCATTTGAAAAAAAAAAATATAAATAAATTCGACGTTGGGTTATCTCTTTAATCAATCATACCCTGATCATTTATATCAATATCCATTTCACTCATTTTGAAGTGGGGGTCTTATCTTTATTTTTTTTTTTTTCTACTTCTTTTTTCAAATTAAAGTGAAATCAAAATTTTGGGTTTTTTGACGTTTTTCTGTGCGTTTTTTTTTTTTTTTTTTTTACTTTTAATTTGAATTCGCGCTCCTAACGTTAATTCCGTTCCGCTGGATTGGTATTTAAACCCTCTCTTCTTTACAATCCGCGAAAATAATAAGAATAAGAATAATAGAAATAATAGCAGCTGAATATATATTTATATAACTAAATACTCGTAATATTAACAGAAAAACTTGAGCAATCATGCGAATGAAATCGAAGCGTTAAATTGAAATCCCGGTTTATAGTTAGCATCAAGCTTGTCACCCAAAGGTAACTTATAACTTAAATCTGCGCTAGCAAAACGAGATTTGAAAATTATGCCTGCACCCACATTTGGTTGAGTGTCTTTTTTAAGAGAATTCCACAATTCTTTGATGTCACTTCCATTAATGGCTCGAAGCACTTTATTATGATAGTCACCTTTGAGTTGTTGTAAAGAGTTGGCAACAACAAATGAGTTGAAAAAGAATTGTAATCTGAGAACAGAATTTTCATCGTTATTTACATATTTATTGAAAATTGGTGCTTTTGTGAAAATTCTATATGTGCTACCAGCGAAAAAAGTCTCATCAAATTTCTTGTTTGCTCCAGGTACCGTTGTATTATCAAATGGTACCACTGAAGGTGATCTTGAATCGTATGAAAATTTGTCACTTTCATGAATTTTTGATCCTAAATTATGTAAATATCCCAAAGTTGATGACATATTGAAGGTGATTGCATTATTGGCGCCAAAACTGTGAAAGATATCGTCACTATATAAAAATTTCCAAAATTCTCTTCCATTTCCAGAACTTGATTTGCTCAATTCATTAACAATTTGATGTTCTTTACCTTTGATTGGGAAAAGCGGTTGGAAATCTTTTCCCACCAAATATCTTAAATTAGAAACTTTTAAATGAGATAAAAGAGAAGTTTTAGCACTGATATCATCTTTGGTAATTTGATTTTGAGTGATTCCAACCCCGTTGAAAAAAGATAATAAATGAGTTTCTCCAAGAAATCCATTTTTAGCTACTCCCATGGTGACATTTTTATCATTAATTTCACCGCCAAACCCTTGAGATAAAGCATTTAATTGTAAACTATAACTTGGTGATTTATTAAAAGGAGCCAGGAAATTCAAATTAGCAAAATGACGAGTCACGTCATGATTAATGGCAGCTAATCCACTAATTTTCTCACCATTTCCACCAAAATTGTTATTTGCATAACCAATTTCTGTACTAGCCCCTTGAGTGTTGGTGCTAGTGGTAATTTGAAAATTGTTGATATCGACAGTAGAAGGTAATTTGAGCACTAATTTGTTATAATCATCACTATCTTTGTCAACTTTAACTTGAACTAATGGAAAATCAGCTAATATGAAATTACATTCAGTTTTGGCAATGGCTTTATTAAGAGATTCAATTGTAAAGACATTTTGTTTCAAGATTGGACTAATCAAAGTTTTGATGAATTCGTCAGAGTAAGTGCTAACCCCTTCAACTTCGACTTTGCTGATTGGAAACCCTTGTATCAGCTTATCGTCAAACAAGAGTTTTTGTTTATATTCGGTAGAATCAAAAATCCCCATTGTTAATATTGATTCACTTTAGGGTGAAGAGATTATACAATCGATATAGCAAGTGCGCACTCAAGTAATTTTTTTTGATTTCTCTCTCTTTTTACTGGGAGGAAGAAAAATGTTAATTAATTGAAAAAAAAAAAAAAAAAAAAAAAAAATGGTTGCGGCTCCCTGGTGCACTATCGTTTGGGTATTAATTATACTGTTATTTTTTTATCATACGTCAAATATTCAACCCTGTTATCATTTACCAGATCAAACTTTATTACAGAAATAGAATGAATGGTAAATCAATTAATAAAGTAAAAATATCATTTACTGTTCAATTCTTTAATCTACTATCAAATGGTGACTTATCAAAGCAGTGGAATTTAGAAGCCTATCCTTTTCCAAATTCAGATCAACTAATTTTTACTCATGAAGATTCTAAAGAAATACAAATTGGGCTCACCAAGAAGTTTATGTTTCTCTTGCTTGAAGAATGTCATAGTTATTTCAATACATACCTTGACAAAATTTTAACTTTAGATAATGATGTTGGTCAACGTCATCTTTTTTATACTGAAAATATCGCAACATTTGAAGAATTGTCATTTCTTTATAAAATCACAATCGCCCTACTACTATTAACTCCAGGAAATCATACAGCAATATACCTTCATTTAATACTTGTTAAAAATTTTCTTTCAAGGTTAAAGTCACAGCCCAAGCTCAAACTTGAGTTTTTCCTGTTGGAGTCTGAACTAAATATTATTGAAACTTTGCTAACTTCAGGTTTTAGCCGAGTTAACAAATCATCTTCACTTTGGATTATGTATAAAAAACTATTATTATTAACCGAATCGCCAATGGAAAACAATAATCGTGTCCTTGATGTTGTTATCAGATCCAACAATAAACATCCCAGAAATTATTACGCATGGAATTTCATGCGTTGGTGGATACATTTGATCTATTATTTTGACAACAAAAATAGCGTTTTTTTGGATAATTGTTTTCAGGAAATCAACAAACAGTGTCATATGAATCCCAATGACAGCGCTTGTTGGTTCACATTTATTGAGCTATTTATTGTTGATAACACCGCGTTAAAATTTAGCATTGAAGAGTATCATAGAATTATTGAAGATTTAGATTTGAATTTAATATCAAAAAGAGAAGCACCTTCAGAATATTTAATTGACAGGAACAAGCTTAGAATCAGAATCAATGAACAATGGGATTATATTTGTAAATTTGGGAAATTATATCAATGTCCTTGGGATTTTCTTAAAGAATTTTTAATTCGATGCAAATTTCAAGGAGAGATCTTACCAGATTTCAGAACAAAAATCATCAATGAATTACAATTGAGTTTAAAGGATAATTCTATGATTTTTGACAAAGGTCAATTTACAAATTATGATATCATAGATTTTTCTAATAACCATGATTTGATTGCAATATTAAGGAACAAACTTAGGATTGTCACTTATCTTGAAAAGTTTAATTGACAGCTTCCCCACTTTTTTTTTTTTTTTTGTTTTTTTCATTTGTCAAACGTCTATCGAACAACTATAATAATCAATGAAGGTAAACTATAAATTTTTCCCCGGGAGAAAATAAGTACAAAGATTTTATTATTATTATTATTATGGTGGTTGAATTTTTTCTATTATTCAAACTAATTTTTTCCCCCCACCCCGTCAAAAGCGGATTTATTATAATTACATAATTTTTTTTTTTAAAAATAATAGAAATAGGAAGTGCAAAATAGCCTAAAGAAGAAGAAGAAATAACCACAAGAATGAAAAATACAGAAGTTTTTTTTTTTTTTTTTTTTGGTCAAGTAATGTGATACCCACTCATCCACCCACATCTCCACATATACATGCATTTATTTACCTGCATGCATCATAATATCTATACAATTAATGTTTCTTCAAATTTTGATTCTGTATTATTGGCATCTTTTTAATTATCCATTCGTCAGAAATTATAACAAGAAAATGAGGGGGAGAAGTTTATTGAATAGTAAAATGACAAAATAAATTCATCGCTAACATGGAGGGGTTTATTATTCTTTTGGGTAAGTTTATTGTAAGCTGGAATTAAGAGGAGAAGAAGTAACAACAAGAGAAGGAAAAAAAGAATACAATCAACAGAGTTGGGATAGTAGTATATAAATATTCTTTTGATTCTGGTTTTTTCTTTGAAGTTTTTTTTATTTCAATAAAATCTTAATAGTGATTAATATTAGCTGCATACACTATCAAACCTTTTTTTTATTTTATTTTTTGTCTTTTTTAATTATTAACCCCCCCTTAACTTTAATTTTAAATTCTGAAAAGATGAGGTTCTCTTCAACGGTTTTTTCTATGATTTTTATGCTGATGCTCGGTACTGAAGCTGCTGCGGTTTTAAACAAAAAAAAAACCGATTCTGTTTCTGAATTACCATTGCATTATCAAAAAATTTGTACTGTTCCTGCTCCTCCATATTCTGATTTTGATTCTACTCCTCAAATATTGTCTCAAGCTTCTGATTGTGCTGGTGGAGGTGCCCTCGTATTTTCTGCTAATACTGATTATTTGATTAAAACTCCATTGAATTTGACCGGTTATGATAATCTCGACATTTATATTGCCGGTAATATATCATTATATGATGATCCTGATTATTGGCAAGATAAACTTTATTTGATCAGTTATCAAAACTCATCAACTGCTATAAAGATTGGTGGGACAAATTTGAATATTTATGGATTACCAGGTCATGTTATTGACGGTAAGGGACAAAGATGGTGGGATAAATATGATAATAAAGGAAACAGAGATTTTTATCGTCCAATTCTTTTAACTATTGATGGACTTTTCAATTCTCGTATAGATGGATTGAATCTTCTTAATTCTCCAATGTGGAATAATTTGATTGCAAACTCTTCTGGAGTTGCATATACCAACACCTTTATTGACTCGTACTCTATTAATAGTTATCAACCTTATAATACTGATGGATGGGATTCTTATAGAAGCTCCGATTTGTTATTTGAAAATGCTACTGTCTATAATTATGATGATTGTTTTAGTTTCAAACCAAACAGTACCAACATTTTGTTGAAAAACTTTTATTGTAATGGTTCCCATGGTATTTCTGTTGGATCACTTGGACAATATTATGGTGAGGTTGATATTGTGGAAAATATTCTTATTAACAATGTTACAATGGAAAATGCTGAATTTGGTGCAAGAATTAAAACTTGGGCTGGTAAACCAGAAAACAGCACCATTACTAGTGAAGGTGGTGGTGTTGGTTATGTTAGAAACATTTTTTTCACTGATTTTGTTGTTGGAAACACAGATCAGGGCATTTATCTTACTCAATGTTATACATTAATTGGGTCCGCCACTCAAGAATATTGTGATCAATATCCTTCAGAAATGGTTATTTCAAATATTGTCTTCAATAATGTCACGGGAACCACTAGTGGTAAATTCAATGAAGTTGGTAGTTTGATTTGTTCTAGTCCTGATGTATGTTACGATATTTATGCTAAGAATATTAACGTTACCAACCCTGAAAACACCACTGATACTTATTATGTATGCGGTAAC
Source organism: Saccharomycopsis vini (assembly GCA_031124825.1). Taxonomy (NCBI): domain Eukaryota; kingdom Fungi; phylum Ascomycota; class Saccharomycetes; order Ascoideales; family Saccharomycopsidaceae; genus Saccharomycopsis; species Saccharomycopsis vini. The sequence continues at coordinate 44,602 of JASTUB010000072.1, forward strand.
TTGGGTGATTCAGATCTCTATTTGACTTGTGAGAATAGAACTACTTCATCTTGAGGATTACGGTTTCTGATGACTTGAAAATAGACAGTCTTATATGTCTTTTTTTTTCTTTCTTTCTTTCTTTTCTTTTTTTTTCTTTTCTTTTCTTTTTTTTTTCTTTCTTCTCTTTTCTTTTCTTCTCTTTTTTTTTAGAAAAATACCAAAACCGTCTTTTTTTTTTTTTTTTTTTTTCTATTATGCGCTTTTATCTTTCTACATTTGGAATTAAAAAGCCTTTTCTTTTTTTTTTTTCTATGTAGATCAATATGGATAATCAACATTATTTCAAAATATACTTTCGAGTTTACAAATAAGTAAGCACAGAGATTGCACATTTCAATTGTCTAAATTATATATCAGATAATCAATATAGTTACAATTAGAAGCTATAAATGTCTAGAAAAACGAAATAAAATTAATTTTAATAAATAAATCATGAACAAAAAGGAAAACAAAGAAAGAAGAAAACTATATATATATATATACAAAACTATAATCAAAACTAAGTTGATGCTTCTCTAATTTTTTCCCCGAATTCTTGAGGATTTACAGGCAAACCATCAAAATCAGGTAAAATTTCTGGCAAATTAGTAGGATATAATTCAGGGTACCATTCTTCAATTGTTTTCATCAATTCTTGGTATAATATTTTATAACCATCACCAGTGAAATGAGTACCATCGATCAATAAATCTTTTTTGTAATCACCTTTATATTCTCCCCATAATTTGAATAAATTTATACATGGTAAATTATATAAATTTGCCAATTCTAATAATACATTGACAAATTCTTTTGTATAATGGTTATTTCTTTTTTTATCCAATTTTTTTTTCTCTGGTGGAGCATTTTTAGTTGCTGCATCTTGATCAATCATTGCTGGAGTAATTAAAATCACTTTAACATTATTTTTGTCTGCTATTTTGATTATAGATTCGATATTATCTTTAAATTGTAATGGGGTCACTCCCAAATTAGCATCTTGTCCAAATGAGGAGTCGTTTGTTCCGAAAAACACGGTAGATAGCACTATTTTTCCCGGTCCGTGAAAGTCGTTACCATCTCCCCCGCCGAGGGTCTGGCTTTTCAAAAGAAACGGGAAAATATGCTTTGCGTAACTGGAAGTATAACCTGAATATCCATGAACTTTGATTCCGAGTTTTCTGGAATAAACATCGAGCAAAGAAGCGGAAAAAGAAAAATTGGTGGTTTTTGCTGGTAATTTGATTGGAAAATTTTCATAATTTGATGAGGTTGGTGTTATTGAACAAGGAGAAATCAAGGGATAACTAATGAACAGAAATTGAGTAATTGAATCACCAAAAAGTAACATTTCTTTTAAGTTCAAGTCATAGCATGGTGCTTTAGTCTTTGCCATGATTCTCTCTATTTTTTTTTTTTTAATTATTATTATTATTATTATTATTATTATTATTATTATTATTATTATTATTATTATTATTATTATTATTATTATT
>JASTUB010000073.1:0-45497 GCA_031124825.1 Saccharomycopsis vini
AAGAAGAAGAAGAAGAAGAAGAAGAAGAAGAAGAAGAAGAAGAAGAAGAAGAAGAAGAAGAAGAAGAAGAAGAAGAGGAGGAGGAGGAGGAGGAACAAGAAGCACAAGAAGAAAGTGATCCCAGTTCTGAAGACAATGCGAGTTCAACTCAGTCGAAAAAGAATCAAGAAACAAAAATTTCAACCAAGGAAGAGATGAAAAAAATGACAAATGTTAGCTCTGACAGTTTGACAATGCCAGTAAGGCTCGATTGGTATAATATTCCTGAAGACCTTCAAGAACCAAAAACCCCTTCAAAACCTCTTACCAAATATGAAATCGAAGACTTATACCAAAGAGCAAAAAAATTGATTGATACAGAAAACAGCAAATACTATGATGAATTTTCTAAAAAATCATCTCAGAAAAAGTTCTTCAGTGATATTTTGACTGGTGGTACCTTAAACGATAAAATTTCTGCTATAACTCTTATGATTCAAGAAGCACCATTGCATAATATGAAATCTTTAGATACTTTAATGGCATTCTGTGACAAAAAATCTAGAACTGCTGCTTTACAAGGGATCAATTCTTTGAAAGATTTGTTGATCAATGGTTTGTTACCTTCAACTAGAAAATTAAGATATTTTAAAAATCAGCCATCTTTAAGCCTTGATCTGAGTGATGAATTTTTGATGTTGTACTATTATGAAGATTTTTTGAAAACTAAAGTTTTCAATTTACTCGAAATTTTGGAAAAATTGTCCCATGATAGTGTTCTTCATGTTAAAATGACTACCGTTAATTACATTTTCGAATTACTTTCCTCAAAACCAGAACAAGAGCAAAATCTTTTGACATTGGGTGTGAATAAGCTCGGTGATATTGATCATAAGGTTAGTGCTAAAACTTCCTTTGCCATTCTTCAGTTAGAGCAAGCCCATCCTGCAATGAAGTCTATTATTGTGAAAGCTGTAATTGATTTCTTGAATAAAAACTATGATAATTATAACACCAAATATTATGCTGCATTAACATTGAATCAAACTATTTTAACAAGAAAAGAAGTTGATTTGGCCAATACTTTGATCAAGTCTTATTTCAGTCTATTCAAAAGAATCTTGACTGATCAACAAAAATCTGAAAAACCAGAAGATGAAGATAAAGAAGATGTTATTGGTAAAGTTCAATTAGGGCGTAAATCCAACGCTAGAAAAAACTTCAAAAAGGGTAAAAAAGGAGGAAAATCAGTTAAACAAGAAAAAAAATCTGATTCTGAAGTGAAAGAAGAACAAAACTCTAAATTATTCTCAGCTGTTTTATCCGGTCTTAATCGTGCTTTTCCATTTTCTGATTTACCAAATGAGACTTACACTGAACATTTAGACAGCTTATACAAGATTGTTCATTCGTCAAATTTCAACACCACCATTCAAGCTTTATCTTTGATTAACCATATTGTTTCTGCTCAAGGTTTAGATAATTCTCGTTTTTACAAATCATTATATGGATCTTTGTTGGATGAAAGATTAGTAAACAGTTCGAAACAAGGGTTATACTTGAACTTGTTGTATAAAAGTTTAAAAAATGATAAAGACGCCAATAGAATTCTTTCATTTGTCAAAAGAATTGTTCAAGTTTGTTTTAGTTGGATGAACATAGGTGCTGTTTGTGGTATGTTATATTTATTATATCAATTGCTGAAATCACAGCCTGCTATAAGAATTTTGTTAGCCAGAGATATTTCCAAACCCGAAGAAGAAGAAGAAGAAGAAGAAGAAGAAGAAGAAGAAGAAGATGATGATGATGATGATAATGACGAAGAAAAAGATAAAAAGGATGCCCCAAAAACCAGTTATGATTTCCATAAAAGAGATCCAAGATTTTCTGGAGCTGAAACAACATCACTTTGGGAACTTATTCAATTTTTGACCCATTTCCATCCAAGTGTAAAATTATATGCTGATGGATTGATGAATTCTTTTGAAAAAACCGATGACGACGAAAATGAAGAAAAACTTGTTAAGCCAGACTTAGGTTTATATACCCTTGGTCATTTCTTGGATAAATTTGTTTATAAAAACCCAAAACAAAAAATTGGTACAAAAGGTTCATCTATTATGCAACCTTTGGGAGGTGTTCAAACTGGATCTTTACTTGTTAGATCTACTGGTCTGAATAATAAGCAAACTGAAGTTCCAGTGAACTTAAAGGATTGGTTCAATAAAAGAGTTGATGACATCTCCCCAGATGAAAGATTCTTTCATGAATTCTTTAAAAATAGAACAAAAGAACCAAAAGGTATGGTTGTTGATGCTCATGCCGATTCAGATGAAGAATTAGATGAAGATGAAGTCTGGAAAGCCTTGGTCAATTCCAGACCTGATATTGATGGTGAAGGTGATGAGTTAAGTGATGAAGACATCTCGTTCGACGATGGCGATTTTTCAGAAGATGAGGAATTGTCTATGAATGATGATGATAGTGAACAAGAAGAGGAAGGTGATGGTGGCATTGATGAAGATCTTGCGGCTGAATTTGAAAAAGAATTAATTAAAGCTGAAGGTGGTGCTGATTCAGATTCAGAAGAAATTCCTGGAAATGATGACAAAGAAGATTCTGATGCTGCTGATGACGATTTCACAAACTTTGATGAAGACGATGAAGAAGATCAAGCAGGCAGCGACAGTGAAGATGATGAACAAGCTGCACAATTGTTTGGACAAGATGATGATGATGAAATCGATAGTGATGAAGACATTGAAATTCCAAAATCTAAAAAGAGATCAAACGAAGATGCTTCTGATGCTAAGAAATTAAAGAAAGCTAGAAAACAAAAAATGAAAGACTTACCAGTTTTTGCTTCTGCTGATGATTTTGCTGATTATTTGCAATCAGATGAAGAATAAATGTGACATTTTTACTGCATCCCTTTTTTTCTTTTTTCTTTAATATTTCAAGTCTATTTATGTACTGCCATTATCTCTAGTCATTTTTGCTCATCCTCTCCTTTAGGTTCTCAACTACACTGCTTTTTTATTATTTTTATTTTTATTATTATCACCATTTAATTTATGTACATGTATATTATTCTCAATCTGTGTTTGATCAAAAAAAAAAAAAAAAAAAAAAAAAAAAAGTAGAAACAACAGTTATTCTTTTATTTTCATTTTAGCTCAAGTAAAAAACCTTGCTAACTTCATCTGGAATTGCAGTATTTGGTTCTTCAGGTTTTAAATCTATTTTGATATATGGTTGATATTCAAGAGAGTCCTTCAAGCTTGTATTGATTCCTATTGGCAACTTTTTACCGGCAACTTTACCTTGAAGAAGTGATTTCCAAGAATCATGAGTTTCTTGGATGATTGCAATAGTTTCTTGAGCATTTTTATATTTTCCACCGAAAGCGAATTCATTGCAAGGATTTCCTGCGGGTATTTTATAATCTCTAAACCAATTTCTAGTAGAATCAAGTACACCAGGCATATGGGTCTCCACATCTGAAATATCATTCAATTTTGAAGCCAATGGATCTTTAACATTAATCCCAATGATTTTCCAATCAAGCTCTCCGTCATCGATCAATGCCAATGACCCAAGAACTTTGACTTCGACAATTTCCCCCAATTCGACCAATGGAGATCCCAAATCACAAATATCAACAGGATCATTGTCGCCTTTGAGATCTTCAGCTATTGAAGGACTAGATACAGTGGAATCTTCCCATGTTTGTGGAGTCGCTCCGTAGTTATGAATATATCCATGGAAAGGATAAATATTATGAATAAATCTAAGTTTATTCTTTTTCATGTCTTGAGTAATTGGATTTAAAGGTAAGTCTTTTGTAATTTCCATCTTGGCGTTTGTCCAACGAGGAATCTCTACAACCATGTTGACAGTTTGATTTTTTTTGTTCAAATTTAATGGAACATCATGGAACCAAGACCCCAACTTTCCAGAAACTGGATCTTTATAGTACACTTTGTATTCTGTGGTAAATTTAGAACCTGATTTGATTGTATATGATGATGAGGACGAGGAGGTTGTAGTCAAGTGTCGGGAAAACATTTCAATACGATCTCGAGCGGAGGAAGCTGGCATTTTTAAATTAGCAATTTTTTTAAACATAGGCGAAATTAGTAGTAACAAAATTGAAACCAAAAACAAAAAATGGGTCAAGGAGTATTTTTTGCTTGAATTATATACATTCATTTATGCTTTGATTGGGATCAGATGAATCAGCTTAGCTCCTTTGCGTATATATTTATTTTGTAACACTTGGTTTTCTTTTTTCTCTTATTACAATCGAGTCACCCGTCGAGAGACCTACAAAGACGATGAAAATTACTTACTCTATCAAAAAGGAAACATACTTTATCATGCTTGATCTTATGTTTGGAATGATTTGAGGTCGGATAAAAACATAAAATTAAAGTAAAACAATTATAAAGAAATTTCAAAGACAAATTCTAAAAAACAATCAAAAAGAAAGAAAAAAAGAACAAATAATATGACGAAAAAAAAAATTTTTTAATAATTAAAAAAAAACAAAAAACAAAAAAATAATTGAAGACAATTAATTGTTCATCACAAATCATAAGGTTGATTACCTATATCAACAGCTGCAAAAATGAAAAAAAGGATAAACAAAAGAAATAAACATTCCAACAGAAACAGTAGTAGTTTTAAACATCCAAATCTTTCATTTCAATATCCTTCTCTAAGAAAAAATTTTCTCTTCCTTCAAATTCTGGAGGAGGTGCAAGAAATTTAAACTTGTTATTTTCATCAAATATAGCACCATCGTCAGTGATTTCAATTATTCCTTCAAATTGCTTAATCATTGCTTTACTGAGACCCATTCTGTCTCTTGGAATCCACACTTGAGGAGCCGGAGCATATACTGCAGGATAATCATAAGCAGAAGCATTTTTCTCTTCATCCAAGTCTTCAGGGTCCACATGATTATAAATCTCTGGTAAATTGCGTTTACAATAGCGGTATGACAAATAAACATTTGGTTTAAGAAACCTCATTATGAAATTTTCTTCTTTACCTGAGCCTTCAGTTGCATTCTCTTCTGCTAATAATGGTGCAGTGGCTAAATTGTCATATTTGTTGATAACTTCCTCGAGAGAGTATTCATGACTGATCGTCTCATTAACATCGGATGTTTCTTTTTCGTCAATAATTTTCGACGAATCATATTTGGTGGCTTCACTCATACGAAAGGTTTTATTATCCATCGTATCACGAATACTTAATTTTGTGAAAAAAGATGGAGTTTCACTTTTACCATCATATGGACGCATTGTATCTATAGGTAACACAGCAAGTAAGTTATCAAAGGCATTGTTTAAGTTAATATGAACGAAGACTGTAATGCCTAATGCTATTGCATCAATAATGACCGGTCCCCAAGCTTTTGCAACGACAAATAACCCAAGCAAGCAAATTTGACCTATATAAATACCAACAATAGTTTGGAATAAAGCACGAGGGTAATGCATACCTCTGCTATCTTTGGAACCATTATTATTGACATAACATAGATAATATAAGTAAGCAACATATAAAATGGCAAAACCAGAAAAGGTAAATAATAACATAATTGGAGATATAATAGAATATGCTAAAGAAATAACCATTAAATTGGTATATGGAGGGAAATCTGTTCCCCAAGAATTGGTAGATAAGGTAGAAAATCTGTTCCATTTTTTTCTAACAGTGTTATCAAGTATAAAGCTTAAAACATAAAATAAAATCAATTTAGTCAACTGCAAAAATAATGTACCAGAGATAGAAAACGATTGCAAAACAATATAGGACACGTAGAAGTTAGAGGCAGAAGGCAAATTAGAAGATAACAAATTCATTGCAGAAGTTGGCTTGTTAATGATCTGAGTGACAACACTAGTCGCAGAAGAAGAAATTGTTGTGACTAAAAATACCTGAATAACTTGAAACGCAAAATAAGCTTGCTGGGTAAAATATTCCACATGCTGCTCGGTGGGAGCACCGCGAAACTTAGCCATTAATCTAATGAAAATAGGCAAAACGGCCATCAAAACAGACAATAATACAGTAGGTAACAATGAAGTAAGAAGACCAAGTAATTTAGGTGGTAATTTTTTGATGAATTCCAAAAAATGGATTTTGTGTACTAAATAGTTAATGTTTGAAATTATACCAACAAATGCAACAGGAACAGTCCAGAACACGACCAAAGTACAAATTGCAGCAATTGCCAAAGAATTACGAGCCAATCTTTCATACCAAAACAATCTCATATTGATCCAAACAATGTCTTCAGGTTCAACACCCACAAAATGTTGACTCATGGTGAGGGGCTGGTGATGAGTGACGGCTTGCTGGGCCAACTGAGCATGATATTGATTTTCAAATTCGACAAAAATAGAGTTCATAGTAGTTTTATGCTTGTTATTGTCACTTTTTAAGTCCTCAATTTCTTCATTAACTTTTATCAATTCTTCTTTGAGAAAGTTTACCTTATCTTTTTTCTCACCAAAAACTTTATATTTTTTAACGGTTGGACGCTTTTTTTGAGGAATATAAGCAACCAATTCATCCACTGGTTCGATGATTTCCCCTTTTTTATCAGCTTTTGTTTTGATTTTAACAGCTTTTTGTAGTAATGAATGTAAAGTTCCTTCCAAATTCTTTGCAAGTGAGTTTCTTTTGGCCACTTTTTTTTCAAGATCCTTATCTGCTGTCGCCATCCAAATTCTTTTGACCCCTGGGAAAAGCTTTTTGAATTCTTGAACATTCAAATATTGTTTTGGAACTGATTGAAACAAAACAGTTCGAGATGACAATTTGTAAGCATATTTTGGAGAAGTGAGAATACTTTCACGCATATATGTGAAATATGTCAACTCACGATAAATAACGTATAACAAAAATGGATAGAAAAACAATGACAAAATGGCATGGGCATAGAATTTCCGGTGATCTTTAACATTGGAAAAGGAAATTTTGTCTAAACCAGTTTTGCCATTACCACCGGTAGCGTTAATTGGCAACAAAATAGGAAGTATGAGGACCATTGCAGAACCAGTAAAGCAAGTGAAAACCCACAAATAGCGTAAAAAAAAGTAACCATCTAGCCCAGCTTGTTGAATTATGAAAGATTTCGGCTTCAACAATAATTCAGGAACCCAAGCAAGAAAGCCAGCGCTCAATGGCTCTAGATATTTCTGATCCTTATTAATTTTGATCAAAAATTCTAAAGATTTTGGCTGGTAAATTCTTTTGAAACGAAGTCTGAGAACCAAAAATGCTAAAGTAAAACCCATAAAAAGAGCGCCATTAAATATGATAGAAGATACCACTTGAGAGGTGGAAGCACCTTTGGTACCAGTACTATCAGTCATTGTAGAAGAATATAAATGTTATTTTTGCTAATAATACTTATTTCCTATTTATATATATAATATATTGATAGTAAAGTTTTCAAGATTGTGGAAAAAGAAAAGCAAACAAACACCCTGGACTGACTTCTCTAAGTTCTCAAATAAGGAGTATCAAAGTGATCTATATTTCTTCTTTGACTCCTTATCTCTAATTTTTTTTTGTTGTTGTTATTGTTGTTGGTTTTTCTGTTTATGTGCTTAATCTTGGCTATCGAGAAACATTAATTCTCTTCTTTTTCCAGACCAAGTTCAAACTTGCAAAGCAGTGTTAGTTGAGGTGTGATGGTGCCAGTGGTGATGGTAAATCAGGTAGAAAAAATTCTCTTTTTTTTTTTGTTTTATTCAATTTTTTTTTTTTTTTTATTTTTCTTTGTTTTCCTCTTTTTGCATTCAAGTGCGGCAGACGCGCTAGAATGTAATAATGTGAAACATCAACAACCAGACGAAGATGAAATTCGAAGAGGAAAATAAGTAAAAAACTGCAACTTGTTTATGCGTTTCTCAAATTGTCATGAAAAATCATAAGCATCTCTAAGTATAAAGTTGAAAGCTGCTCTTATAATAATGTTTGACGAATACTTCACTGAAAATTAGATATTTTTTTTTTTTCTTTTATGGTTTTTTTTTTTTTTTTTTTTTTTTTTATTTTTTTTCAATGCAGAGAACTGAAACCCAGCTTGGGCTTCGAGTGCTCCAGTACAAGCCCTTTGCTTTAATTTAGTAAGAATAGGGACTTGTGAGTTAAGTTATTCAACATCGTCTATATCGACATTATATTCAGTCGCTGCTTGTTTAATTTCTGTTTTGTTGTGATTAGCTATTACTCCCAATAATGTCATCGAAGTATCTTTAAGCTCATTATAGGTTTTGAGTCTTTGAATGTGGAGAGAAATTTCTTGATTCAATTCGCCATAAACAGGGGTTTGACCAAAGGACCTATTAGAGGAAGAATTCACCTCACCAATTAGTTTATTATTAATAGTTTCTAGATCATCAAGTGTTTTAAGCTTGTTCTTTATTATTTTCATGATTTCTTTGTTTAAAGATTCTGAAATTGATTTGTCTGCATCCAATAAAGCGCTTATTTCTTCAACGTTCGACATTATAATTTTTATAATGCTTATATAAGTATAAGTAATAGTGAAGCGCTATATCGCTTGATTGAATATTCTTAGATGTTTGGGTTCGAGAGTAGATTTTAGGAGAGTTTTATTTGCTTTTGATTTATTAATATGTATTAAATCATCAACTTTTGTTTTGTTTGTTTGCTTAACTTTTTTTGTTTTCTGTTTTTGTTTTTTGCTTTTGCAATTTTTTTTTTTTTTTTTTTTTTTTTTTTTTTTCTTCACTTTCCCCACGTAGCGAGTGCGGAGAGCTAATGTATATACCTATAGGTAGCATACAACACAAAAGCTTATAAGCACACTATCTCGTAAAACATATATATCTTCTATTACTTCAAACGCTTTATCCCTTTTTTGAATTTGAATTATCCGGAAAATAGAAGAGAATTAAAAAAAAAAAAAAAAGAAGAGGTAAGAAGTTCGATATAATCATGGGGAAAAAAATGTTAAGAACCAGATAGACAAAAAAATGAAAGATACAATAAATTACAAATCACATAAACTTAACTAAATATACATACAATTATATATAATAAAAAATAATAAGCCCAAAAAAAAGCAGAAGAATTTCAAATGTACGCTTTTTTTTCTTTCATAGAAATCAATGGCATCGCCAAAGTAGAGTATGAAGTATAAATATTAGACGGCAAAATTGGAGTAAACAGATGCAGTGTATTCCTCTAGTTCATTTATTCCATTAATTGCTAAAATATATTCATTTGTTGTGCTGCTAACGCTAATCTTATTACTTTCTTTTAAAACAATGCTCAAGATTTTCACTAACTTGAATCTCCTAGTAATCAACTCAAGTTCAATTTGTTGCTCATTTTCAGCTTCACTATCTACAATTCTTGCCTCATCATTGAATAGAATTGTAGAGCAGTTATTAAGAAATTTGCTTATACTATTTGTAACCATCTTTATGAGTAAGACATTTATTGTCTCCGTATTAATATAATTCTTGGTTTCATCTACCAAAATCTTAAAATTCTCCATATTCGCAATTCTTTCTGCAAGGTCTCCTTGTTTTTTTTCTTCAAATGAATCTTCTTTCATATCAGAGCTTTTTACAATAACAAAAGTTTCAAGTTCTGGTGGAGGCAAAAGACATTTTTCCAACATTGATTCATCCATATTCATGCTGCTCAAAAAGTTTTTGTCAATGAGCTCCTGAGTCTTGGCGATCAATACACTGAATTCATTAAAAGTTAACTCAGTTTTAGCATTAATATCCTTAAAAACCAATTCAATTGCTTCTTCACATTTGTTGTGTATTTTAACATATCCATGGTTTAATAACCACCAACTAAGAGAAAGATAAGATTGTTCCACTATATAGTCATCTTCTATCTTTCCAATTTTGTTAGCAAGATTTGCTGCTTCTAATGTTGTTTCAAGATAATCTTTCCTTGCCAAGATGTTCAATTGTAAGCGAATCAACAAACTTAGCAAACAATTAGAATATACCAAAGTCAAAAATCTTGCTAAACTTTTCACCTTGAGATCTTTCCACAATTGTGATTTCGATGTGCTACCGGACCCAGTAGCCACTGAAGAATTATCCTGCACATCAGATCCTTCAGTAGTAGTAAATTCACTAGTTGTTTTCTGATTTCGCTTGCTCAATAATTGTGTAGTAATGTTTTCAACCGGAACCAATTTATAAATAGCAGAGCTCAATGTCGGCAATAAAGCCACTATAGTGTACATGCAATCCTGTTGAGTTTGCTGGTATTTCTTTTTGATTTTTTGTTTAATTAGATATTGTTGATGATTATAATAGTCTAATCTTCTTGCTGCAATATATCGAAACAACAAATAACTTGTAGTAACTGACCCAAGGGCCCAAAGGATTTTTTTTTTGTTTCTTTTATAAAACGAAAGAAGAGATGACCACATAGACATTGTTATAAGTTGGGCTATTTTTTTTTTTTTTATTATTATTTGAGATTTCAAACAATTATCAATACTGAGTGCTCATACTATCGTTGATTATTGTACCCCATTAATCTGGCTCTAATAACACTATCACTATCCTAATTATCACTCCTATTACTTAGCCAAAATAACAAGAAACAAAACAACTGGGGCATCACTAAATAGTTACCCGGTCTAATGTCTCTTATTTATTTTTTGGCGGAATTGGAGAAGTAAAAAAACATGGGGGAGGAAGTATGTGTGTGTAATACCTATTACTATAGAGGGAAAAAAAAAAAAAAAAAAAAGAGTTGAAATGTCAATTACGCAAGGCTGCCAATACTTAATTAAATAAATATTCCAAAACATCCCATTTTCTATTGAACTTAGGAAAAAAAAAAGAGGAAAAGAAAAGAAAATTTTAGAAGTTTTACATCATTGAGTTCTAATCTATAGAATTTTATCATACGTACAAAAAAAAAAAAAAAAAAACAAAAAAAAAACACTCTAATACTGTATTCCAGAAAGAATAAGAAAAAAACAAACCCCCAACAACCATTAATCTCATCTCCAAAGACCAGCCCGCCTAATTGATTAGGAAAAAGGAAAACCTTCTTGAAAAAAAAAAAAAAAAAAAAAAAAAAAATTAAAAAAAAAAAAAAGAATTATTATTATTGTTACTTGTACTATATTCAATTCTATACTATAAATCATACTGAAAGAGACAATCTTTATTATTCACACAAAAACAATGTCTCCTAGCTCTCTAATTAATGATTGGCACAACTCAAACACAAGGCCTTCATCATACTCTACTCCTAATATTTCAACAACAGCAACAGTGGCGCCTGGTACTGATGATAATGATTTGAAAATTGAGCCGCGTATTATACCAGTAATATCCAATATGACTAACAAACCATTAACTAACATAAAAAATGACAGCAGCGAGCCAGCATTTCATAAACGTTCATCTCAAAATTCCTTAATACCCAGCAATCAACAATCTGAACCATTAATTAATAATTTTCTGACAAATGAAGAATCCAGAGTTAATTCTGTGCAACAGCATTATCCTTCAAAACTCACTCAGAAACACCAGTCGACTGTTTCTAATGCAGATACAGAGCCAAGTCAAACTACCAACACCGCTACTAGCAGATTGGAGCTGAGACGAAATAATAGCAATAACAATGTGAGAACAACCACAACAACCACCACCACAACTACTACTTCTGGCAATAATCGAATTATTGTGGAAACCGAGACCGTTGATAGTTCTCCTTTTGTCAGCCTTGCGCTGTATGACAAAAATACAAACGGAAAACATTCTAATAGTGACCTTGTCAAAGATTCAGAAAAGCAATTTAACATAGACCATAATAACAATCAAATTCTATCTGACGGAAGTCAAGTTATAAATAATCTACACTCATCCCAAGGTGGCACGACTGACACAAATATCGCCGGGCATGTCATGAACTCTAATAATACCAGCACAAACACTTCTCAAACTGACAACATGAACACTAATAATAATAATAATAATAATAATAATAATAATAATAATAATAATAATAACAATAATAATAATATTGGTAACACAAACGGTATTTTTTTGAATCCTAGCGCTGCGGGCTCTAACATTACTGTTTATAAAATGAGTGCTAACGAACACGGTGCACCGCCAGAAAATTCATTTGATTTAGCTAAAAATCGTACGTTTTCTACTTCAACAATTGGTGAAGCAACTTCAACATCTGCAAATATGAAACTTACCCTAAAAGATTCAATGGACCATTTGGACAACTTTTTAGATCATTATCCAGATGATGATATCTCTTCGAATAATAACAGCAATTTGCAAGGCAATTTGCAATCCCAATCCTCACAGGACACCAATAACTTGAAAGCGGCGCTTAATCAAAATCAAAATCTTTATAGTCGCTCTCTAAGAAATAAAAGAAGCATATTAATGGATAGCGCGGTAAATCTGTCTTCTAATATTCCACTAAAACCTCCTCAAACTTCAGGCAATTCATCAAATGTTCAAAGCTCAATAGCTAATGTAACCAGTCCAAATATTAACTCTGGTACAAATATTTCTTCTAGTCATTTGGATGATGACACCAAAAGTATCACATCGTCAATAAAAAAATCAAAACCAAAACCAAAGATGAAAAAAGCCACATCGTCCAGAGCTGATATTTTTGAAGCACAAGTGGAAACTGCATTGGATGATGATGAACATAGTGATGGTAATGAAACCTTTGTCTATGAGAGTAGAGGCCACAGTAGGGATAATAGTACTAACACAATTGAGTTGGATCCTGAAGGCTATGTTGGCAATAACAATAATGTAAACATTGGAGATGTTAATGAGAGAGAAACTTTAGATATACTGAGCGAATCCAATGTTAACAGCCTTTCTGGTGACTTTGAAGAAGTTTCAAAATCGTCACCTGGGCAAGAGACTGAAGAACAGAATGAAGAATACCACATGAACAACAACCCAAAAAAGTATGACACTGTTGAAAGCATTAAAATGGAAAAATCCAGTCTTAGAGGTATTCCACGTCATTCTAGTGTAAATGCTGCATATGATGAACCTGGTGCTACCGCCTCAAGAGTTAAATATAACAAGCAAGGTAAAGCTTACAAAAAGTCAAGATTGATTAGTCAAAGCAATAATCTTTATAACTATGATGATTCGGAGGATTATGGAAGTACAAATAACACTGATACTTTTCTGCATCACCAATATGATATCTTGAAACATACCATCGAGCCTTCAATTGGATCAACTTCTGTGAAGGATTTTGATATAGATTCAAGTTCTGTAAGTAGAAGCATCAATGAAGATAAGCTCTTGCTGGAAGATCCAGTATCAGGAAATAATTATCTTAATGGAGGCATGATGAATTCAAAGTATAATCCTTCTCGATATTCAACAGCTACTAGTTCCAATTCTATTTCTCGAAGAATGAAAAAAGATAGATTTCTTGCACCTGAATTTTTGTCAAGCTCCAATGATAATAACACATCTGATTCAGAGCTAGAATATGCACCAGATGAATATGCTTACCCTCGTAAGTTCTCCTATTATAGAAAACCAAATAATCACGGCCAGCAAAAGTATGGCGTTCAAGGCGAAGTACATGTTTTAAATCATCAAAATAGCTTTATTGAGGGAACAAGTGGTGGAGAAAGCTCTCTGACATTAACTTCTGGTGTCGGTGGTACTCAAAGTCCATCTTATCACAAAAATCATAACTACTTGAGTCGAAACAGTTCAATCTCTAATTTTGATATAAAGTCGAAGATGCTAGAGCATGTAGTAAATACTGGTCTTCCGAAAACCAAGAGAAATGGAAGCATATCACCAATGATCAACTATCACCCTCCGTCTTTTCGAAGATTTTCGTCAAGGCTGAAAACTAGGCAGCAAATGCAATCTCATGCCGCATTATCCCAGTCACATCATTCACATCCACAAGCTCAATATGGCTCGATTGACAATAGTGAAATATCTCCTGGTAAGCAATACCATCCAAGTGTAACCATTTCACCTGTACAGACTGTTAATCAACCTTGTGTTCCAAGCAGTAACCAGAATAGTGTTAATGGCAGAGATAGAAACGTGAGTGCTTCAAATACTGTCAAAACCAATCATCAATATAGCTCATACAATAACCAAGTAGGATCAGGAGGTGTGGGTAGACAAAATCAATTACGTACAGCGGTTTCAAAGCTATTTGATCCTCAGGGTACGAGTTTGAAAAGATATTCTGGAGTTCAGGATGATTTTAATGGAGATGAAGACATTGACGACGAAAATTATGATGACGATGGCAATTATTTCAGTTATGACTTAGAAGATGGCTCAGAAATTAACGAAACTACCCCTCTTAATTTTGATTATTATAACAATAACAATAACACGAATAATGGAGGCGGCTATGGACGTAATCCAAAATTACGCTCAATGACTTCACATGAAGATGCCAAAATGAATGCCTATCGTCATTTTAAAATGATGGGTGGGAATGAAAACGGTAATATTTTTTATACATCTTCGAATGGATATTACGGCAAACAGCACCGCCAAAGATCTTATTTACAGTTGATTCAATCAACTTTTTGGGGAATCCTACTAATGGTTTCTTTTTTGTCCTTAGGATTTGTTTGTGGGTTCTTTTTAGCCTCAACAAAGGATCTAGCAGATGTCAACATAACCAGTTTGAATCATTTGTTGGTGAGTGTTGATGAGCTCATTTTTGACGTTGAATGTGATGGTATCAATCCTGGGTTCACCAATATTGTTGTTGAAAGCGCTGATTTAGATTTATTTGTAAAGACTAGATATTTGGATGATAATGATGGTGATGGTGATGGTAATTTTGATCGATTGTTCAATTATGAAACTTTTTTTATCGGTAACATAAGAGAATTAGAGTATCCCTTGACTTTTCCGAGTAATATGTTTGACAAGAAGAAAGTTAAAGCTACTTCAAGTATTAGATTGATTGATCCAGGCAAAAATTCAAGCAACCCAACTTATAATGAAGGGATTGTTGCCCCGGTATCTATCTTTTCACAGTTGGAACACATCAATGGTGATTCAGTTGAACAAAAAGAAACAACAAGACAAAAAAATTGGAAAACTGCTATAAAATATCCATTCGAGCTAATTTTGCGGGGAAAATTTAATTATAAATTACCTTTTAGTGGTACTGTGAAAGCTATTGCAGTCCATAAAAGTGTTGAAGTTGATCCAGCCCATGGTCTTGTGGGCAATTCATTAATCAAAATCTATGAAGAATGATTTTAAGTCAAAATGGTTAGAAAAAAGTGGTCGTGATAGAATTATAGTTTGTACTTAATATTACAAACTTACAATTATGATAATTTTTTTTCGATTTTTTTTTTTTTTTTTTTTTTTTTTTTTTCGATTTTTTTTTTCCTTTTTTTTTAATTATTTTTCTGGTTAGCTTTCAATTTATTATATTACTATGTATATAAATACTAATTATACAATGGAATGATCAAGAATCCCTAAAACGTAAAATTGCCTGACAAAACATTTTTTAATATTTTTCATTTTATTTTATTTTGTTCTTTTGCTTTTTTTTTTTTAATTTCATTTTTGTTTTGCTCTTTTCAAATGCCAAAATAATCATCCATTTGTCTCTTTTGGGCTCTGTATAAAAGCATTGCCATTTGTGCATCTTCTTCAGACGAGTGTGGGCCATCATGAATCAGTAAATTAAAAACATTTAGTGCCAAAAACTTTAAACTTGGAGTTTTATAACCAACAAGCGCACGGTAGCCATGATACTCTGAGGTATCAATTATATCATCATCAGGATGAAATACTTTCAAATTATTTAAATCTGTGCGGACGCTATGACCAACTAAAACTCGATCTTCAAGGATGTCTATTACGCTGCTTCGAGCTTCGGCAAAACTAATAGCATTATTCATATCACTGGGAACAATTCCACTAACCCAAGTTCTCCAATCTGTTACTCTTTGTCCTGGTCTAACGTATTCATCCAATAATTACATGGCCCCAATAATTGACTATTGTTACTTTAGCCACCCTTGATTGATTTCTAGGACCGACACCAACTATCACAATCCATAGCTACAAATCTGCCTAATTTGGAGTGGCTTCTTTTATGTGATTCATAATCTTGATAAGTAAGCAGTGTATCACATTCTCTTCTTATGGAGTCACGTATTTGATAAATGGACCAATCATTTTTTTGGGCAGCTTCTACCACACCCCAAAGCGATAAAGAATTATCATCTTCTGGTATATTGTCATCTGAATCAGACTCATATCCATATCCATTATATTGGCCTTCATATTCTTCCGATGATGCTTCTGAATAATTGTTGTTAACAACTTCAAATCCTCCCCATATGTACAGCATTGTCACGCAACCTCTTGTTTGCACCCAAGCGAGTCAAAAAAAAAAAAAAAAAGGCAAGAGAAAAAGTAATTCCTTATAAAAATAAAAAGGGAGAAAAAAAAAAATCCAGCTGCAAGAACAAACAAAAGCTCGAATTTTCTGCAGTAAACAGAGAGCAATTTCAAAAAAAAATCTAGCAAACATGTAAAATGAGTTTGAAATATTGAGACCAGGAAATGATAAATACTTATGTCACGATAAATGGAGAAATTAAATGAGAATGAAACCCACGCATCAAAATAAAAATGAATATAATCAAAATTGTATCTAATGTTATTATATGATTAACTACATGTTAAGTTTTATTGTGTTTTATTCTATTTTATATCACTTTATTGTATTTACTTGTATTCTATCTATTTTATTGTATTTCACTGTATCTTATTTTATTTATTCATTCATTAATTATATCAATTGAAGATGCCCATTTTACATCTGAAGTTGACGAAACTACAGGTTTTATTCCTCATATTGAAGATAATAAATCGAATGTTAAGGAGATTATTGACCCTGTTGCAAGATCGGAATTTACGTATATCATTTTCTCTCAATTAATCCCCTCTAATGAAACTGAAGATAAACTTTATTTCAAGCAATGCTGTTAAAACACTACATTAGAGTCTCTCATAAAAAATCAGACTACATACATAGTAATATATAACGTAAAATATGAAGAGCAACCATGTGTCAAAAGAATGCACTCACTGTATACTATACAGTGAGTGCATCTCCCGACATTAGACGTACAGTTAGCCCCCCGAAAAAATAGGTAAGTTACCTCAATCAAATGATGGCTTTTAAAAGAAAGCTTTCACTGAGAAAAAGGAAGAAAAACAAGAAAAAAAATGCTCTTGGCGAGGCTCGAACTCGCGATCTTCAGATTATGAGACTGACGCCCTAGCCAACTGGGCCACAAAAGCTACTTATTATTTTTTGTAATCTCATTATATAACAACTTTAATAGCATCAAGCCAGGTTTGTGGCCCGGACCATAAACAAGCATTAAAGAGATCAAGTTCGATTCACGCACTAGTCCAATAATCTGGGCCCTCGCGTTTGGTTTACTAGCTGACTACATCTGTACAAGGAGGTTTCAGTGAGTAAGAACCTTACACTACTAAGATGTAGCGGACCTAATATCTATGTAGATTTCCTGTTACCTTGAAGAAAGGTTGCATACATGGCTACAATCATCAACACTCACAAACCAGCAACCCTCTATTCCTGGGTCAATAAAAGTATAGGGATCATCTGGTAATTTTTTCTCTACGTTTTTTTTTTTTTTTTTTTTTTTTTTTTTTTTTAGAGATAATGAGCATCCTATTAAAATTTCTCTATTTTTATTTTCGTACTTTAGATCTGAGTTTAAGGATGAAGTTGCTGCTTAAGGATCATTTTGATGAGTTTCGGACGGAATTTTTTTTCTTTGAACGGGCACATAGAAAGAAGGTGGATGACCGTTGAGGTGATCCATGGTGAGATACAGTTTAGAAAAAAAAAAGGCATAAGATTCCATTAAAATATTAATATTTACTATAATTTTTCTAATTTACTTTCAAGTGGAGCATCAATTATACATCAACTACAAAATATTTAAAAGCAAGTTCTATTAATTATACATTAGGTGAGGGTTGATTTTCAGTCATACTATCATTACCAAACAAAGTAGAAATATACTACTAGGTATAATTATATATTATTTTTTCTTCAGTTACTAGTTATTTTCTAGATGGGGGTGGTGGATGGTTTACACGATGATTCTTTTTCTCAATGTTCCCATATGAATCTTCCTTAGTTATGAACACTTACTTTTTATTATGAAAAAAAAAAAAAAAAGTGCGTGGGGTGGTCCAACCTGGTCGAACCCGAAAAAAATCAGTTTTATTGATGCTAATTAGTATCTGAAGAGGCAAATAATTATTTATTCTTTTTTCTTCTTTTCTATTTTTGTCTTTGATTTTCTTGTTTATTACAACTCAATTCAACTAAAAATTATATTTACTATGAACATTCCAGAAAACTTATTAAATCTTGTTGAAAAAACAACTGCCAGCACCAATGACTTGGTATACACCAAACCATTACAACAACAAATCAGTCAAAATGATCAAGAATATTTAATTTCATGCATTGAATCATTGGCAAAAAAGGATTCAAAATCATCTTCTGAATCAAAATCAGATCCATTTGAAAACCCAGAAGAAAGTCTTGTTGTATTGAAAGATCAAGATTACAGTTTGATTTTGAACAAATTTCCGGTATTAAGAAACCATTTTTTATTAATTACAAACAAATTTGTCAAACAAGATTCATTATTAAAACCTCAAGAATTAACTTTAATTTACAAAATTCTCAAGACTTTGGAAGCAAACTTGAAAACCGATTCAAAACAAAATCAAGTTCCAGTAGCATTTTTCAACTCTGGAGATCATTCAGGAGCTTCTCAACCTCATAAACATGTACAATTTATCGTTTCTGGAAACGAAACTGAATTCAATTTTTTCCCAGATAAAGTTGTTGCCGATAAAGAAATGTTTGTGCCTAATCCTGAAGCACCACCATTGAAAGATTCCAAAAAATCATTTTCACATTTTATTGTACCATTGAATTCTTTGGATAATGAAGCTGAAAGCAATGAAATATTTGCAATGATTTATATGTCATTATTTCAAAATTGTTTAACTGTTATGAAGCATCATCACGTATCTACTTCTGAAGATAGTGACGAAATGTATACTCCAATGACCGGGAAATTGAGTTATAATTTGATAATGACCACAAAATGGATAATGATGGTGCCTCGTTCTAAAGAAACAGTTCATGATGAAGCTTTGAATTATACCTTTAATATCAATTCATTAGGTTATATTGGAATGATATTGGTCAAAAACAGTCAAGTATTTGAAAAAATTATAAATGATCAAGTAGACATTGATCAAAGAATCTTATTGGAAAGTGGCTACCTTAGTAGTTATAAAAAAACAGCAGATACAAATGGTGATTATTAGAAGGACAAAGATATTATATAGACATTGATTCCTTAGAATAATTTCAATAGAATATCAAATGCTAATAGGTTGGATTTTATACTGTAAACCGCTTTTTTCTTGCCTTTTTTTTTTTTTTTTTCATGTTACTTTTGTACGGATCAATCATGATGAGTTTGTCGGACTCCCAGTCCCCTCAAGCAGTGCGCGAGGTCGCATCTGCAAGGCGGTTCTACCTTGTGGTATCTAAAATGAGGTGATGATGACAAAGTTAAAATATATATACGATATCAATAGAACATTCATTGAAAATTTGGTGGTACAAAATTGGGTAGAAAAAGATGATAGTAACACAAACCAAAATAAAAACTAGTAAACAAAAAAAAAAAAAAAATAAAAGATTTAAAAATTTAGCAAACTTAGAATTTATATGGTTTTCCATCTCCAAATTCTTGTTTTGCAATCTCCAGAAGCGGTAGCAAATATACCCAAGTTATTACTTGAAGTTTTTGCCACATTGATACCAATTATTGAATTTTTATGACCTTGCACCATCATCAGTGGTACTCCTGTTTTTGTTTCCCAAGATACTGATGCGAAATGTTTATTATCATTTAAAAATGATACGGAATAAATTGAATCAGTATGACCATGTCCTTCATAAGTTGGAGTTAATTTTTGAATAAAAGTTTCAGTTGTAACTTCCAAAATTTTCAAAATTTTATCTAATGAGCCAGCAACTATGAACTTACCATCGGGAGAAATTGACAATGTTGTAATACCTTCATCAAATTGCAAACTTTTTTCTTCTGATCCTGATGCAAGATTCCAAATTTTGATGGTTGTATCACCGCAACCAGAAACCAACTTACTGCCGTCAGGAAGAAAAAGTAATGTATAAACATCTTGTTCGTGTCCTTTTAAACGTCTTAACACTTTTCTAGTGGATAAATCCCATATTCTAATGATTTTATCTTCGGCGCCTGTGGCCAAATATTTACCGTCCGGAGAAAAACAAATAGATCTTATATATAAATCAGTATTATTAGATGTGCCAATATTTGGATCAAATAAAGATGCCACCAACGAACCACTTTCTGAGAAGAATTTGGTATAAGAGATTTCTTTGAAGAAAAAAAGCTCAAGTCATTAGAGGTTTTAATTATAATTGATTTGGCGTTGTTGAGAAATGGGCTTGATTTTTGTTTCAATCCAAAGGTATGATTTACATGGGATAATTGAGGCTCATTGATATTAAAATTGGTATGAGCAGTAGTATCAGCTTCAAATATTTTCAGTTTGAAAAGCTTTCTATCTTTCTCCCTTATGCATGTGTGCTGTAATTTATAAACTATTAAATCAAAACATTATGCACAGTACTGTCAGTACTATGCATAATGTAATATTCCACTATTGGGTAGTAAGTTTTGCTTAAATGACTTATAATCAAACGATGGAAGAAGGGTTTTCTTTTGTCTAAGCTTCTGAATGTATTGCGGAGACATTTTGCATCTGTTTTTAAAAAAAGGATTGTTTGAGGCCCTTCAGTGTTCTTCGAACTATTTGAATTTTCACGCCAAGGGAATTCGATTATTATTATTAGCCAGAAATAAAGGATCCGGATTTTCTGATGATTCCTGTTAATGCCCCAAATGATAGCGTGTCGAGAGATAATCTATTACATGTAATGTGGCTTAGGATTTGGTACTTCATTCAATGCTGCTATTGGAAATATTCTAATTTTGAATGAAAAATTCACTTGAAATTTCAAATCTTGAAGGGTTTTTTGGTCAGTAGTAATAATTTCTTGTAGATAAGAATACAATTCCAATAAAATATAAGAATATTAACATTGCCATTACAGTTGTCAAGAAGCCAAATAATCAGCAATTTCATAGAAAATATTAACATGATTTAAGTAATGTAAGAATTATTTTCTCATAACATGCAGATGAAAGTGCTTATACTATTAACAGTTGTGTTAGAAATGAGATATATGTATATATAAAAAAAGATAGCAGTTGCAGATCCAGACTTGAGAGCTATAGCAACAATAGTAAACCCAAGAATAATCTCCAATATAAGTAGGTATGATGATATTATATTAATTAAAGGATTATAGTATTCACTGGAACAAGGCGACTGGGATATTTTAAAAATTCATCGATCTCTATCCAATGGGGATCAATTTAATTCAGCAAAAAGCAGCAGCCAGATCAAGACCAAGTGATCCAACATTTTGGCTATTGACTGTAAAATACACAAATGTATCAGCTTTTTCAAAAGCTAGCATAAAAATGTGTTTATAAGTAAGAAAAGAATTAATTTTAGAATTTTCAAAAATGAAATTAAATTATAATCAAAGATATTTAAGTTATTATTTAGATATAATAAACCTATATGAAAATTTTTCAGATCAATTTCCAAGTTTTTTTGATAATTTAATAACTATACAAAAAGATGTTATTACTGGAGCAGTTATTCAATACCATAAATCAAGATACCATAAATCAAGATTTTTTTTATTTATCCAAGTAAATGACTTGAAGGAAATATTTCAGTAAGTTGAAAATAATAGAAGAATAAACAATGGCAATCCACAATTTGGCTTTTTTCTAAATTTTATAGAAAATATCTGGTTTCGAAATTTATCTGTGATTTTACTAATGTGTAAGGAAATACAAATAGTGGGTACAGATAATAGTAACAGTTCTGGCTGCTCGCAGTGTATCGACACACAGGCAGTGTCTCTAGTAATGAATGCATCGACATATTTAGCAGTTACCTCACAGCATAATATTTTCAGTATTTGGATATCATTGTCATAATTTATTATTGATAGCAACCAGTTCAAATATTATACTATTTAGTGATAGTCTTCGAAACCAGGTTCTAAGAAAACAAAAGGATCTGCAGATTCGAAAATTGCAAGAAAATGGTCGTTAAAATCAATTTCCTTGAAATTGTCAATATTATTGTTCAAGTTAGGAGCTTCTAGGTTATTTTGGACCTCATCAACAGTGGAAATTTTTCGTAAAAGATCATCAATTAATTCAGCCAATTCATTACTTATTCCATCTTTATGAAGTTCTCTGAATATTTTCGTTGTCGGTGCCAAAAATAAATCAACGAATTGACCAAAATAGTTCCAATTTCTTGAAGAAAAATTTGACAACTGCCTCCTAAATTTCAATAATATCTCAATGATTCTAGGGGTTTCAGTATCCAAAGGACTCTGAGTAATTTTTTCAATCAAGGTAAAAGCACTTACTACTGTGGCTCCACAAATTTCGGGAAGGACTTGCTGCTCATTATTATCCTTAACATCCAAAAATATTTGTAAAATCAGCATTGCATATCTAGTGGCTTTATTGAAATATACCGAGTATTGAGGTTTTTTCCTGTCTGGTAGTGTTCTCAAACCTGAAATCAAAAACAATTGACAGGCAAAGAAAATTAAATGAAATGAACTTATCTTCCAAATATCCAGTTTAGTAAAAGTATCATTCATAATTTTTGACCCAGGCATTAACTCCAACACCATTGAACCTTTTAAATATTCGAATTCTGTCAAAATCTTATCAAGTGTTTCAGCACTAGTAAGTTTCAAAGAACTATTTGCTGATAAAAATTCATTGTGGATCTTATAGGCTATTTTTGCCAATTTTATCTGATAATATTCAATGTAGTTTAACAATTGGTTTTCCTGCAATATTGTGGTGATAGATTGTGGCGGAATAGATATTATTGCTTCCATAGAATTTGGATATAAGCATGATATATCTTCATCATATATGTACACCCTTCTACTCTGAAATAAATAATTTTTTTTGTCAAGAACATAAAGGTCCCACATAATACTTCTTCTCAAATCTGCATCAGTCTCGGATAAGCCAACGTATAATTCTTTCCTATTGAATCCCAACTTGAATGCGTATTCTATTGCTTCTGCTAGAATACACTCAAAGCATTCAGGATATAATTTTAATTCTCCACTGGATAAAAGCTGTAATAGGCCTATTAAAAATTCAACATTATTCTTTACACTGAACATTGAATTTTTAACCATAAATATACAAATTCTAAAGCATTCAGTTTGTAATCTTTGATCTACACTGAATGAAAGTGGTAATGCAGAAACAATGAATGAAAATAGTACTAGAAATTTTCTATTGAGAAAGCACAATTTTCTATCTTTGAAAAAATCATCCACCATACTAGTTAATAATGACTGAGAAACATAACATTTGATATTAGGGTCAGAGTAGTGCTTTTGAATAAGATACGAAAATTTTTCCTCTTCTAGTTTAAATCCCAATACATCATTTAGGCTTAAAAATTCAGACCAAATAACATTCATCTTTTCAAATTCTTCTACATTCTTCATGAATTGTGAGTGCATAAAGTTCTTGAGTTCTTTTTCCCCAAAAATGTTTAAATCATAAACTGAATTATGTTTCATCGCTGTGTAAATAAACCAGGCTATACCAGGGCCCGAAAACAATGAGACTGCTGAGTACAACCCAAAAAAAGAGTTCACAATACAATAACCATTTGTGGTCTTCGAAAATCTGTTTTTCCTAAAGTTTTTTGATACTAAAGTTTCTTTAGATAATGATGAACTATGTTGTTCCTTACTATATCGAGCCTTATCTAATGATTGCTCAAGTAAAGTGTTCAATGTGTCAAGGCCAGAAAAGAGTGATTTATTGTTCTGAATATCGCCCTCGCCAATCTTGCTCAAGTTAGAAAGTAACTTGGAGACAATTGAAGGAGTTTTTTTGTTTTGCGAACTTTTAGATGTCTTTGAATCATAAATACAAACTGTTTTGTAGTTGATACAATTGATGCAAGGGAGTATTCCATTACATTTGATCTTTTTCCTTCTGCAGCAATTGCAAGCTCTGCTAGTTCTCTTTAAGGGACTTTTATAAATTCTTTTCATTATGGAACGTTTTGCGGCTTATTGTTATTGTTTTGATTATGATTATTATTGTTGTTATACACCCTCTTTACCTTCTTTTATTGCTTATCTATTGTGGGGATGAAGGAAATCAAATGCAGCATTTTATATTGTCAAAGAGAAGTCGGTTACACGTACAAAATATATACAGTATTTTCTTTTTTTTTTTCATACTAATTTTTTTGAATTTTTCGTACCAGTCGGAAAATTTATTCCACTTAGCCAGTTGCCTTTACCAATTTTTTTTTTTTATTATTTAATTCTTTTTTTTAAAAATTTTTCTTTTTTTCTATTTTTTCCCTGTTTTGTTCCTATTTTTTTCATTATTTTTTTTTTCATTTCTTTAATCATTATTTTTGCTCTTTGTTAATCAAAAGAGTTGGCTTTGTAGTAGCATAGATCAAAATGCTTGGATGTATGTCTGCAAAATCCTTCTTAACACTCACCTGTAATACTCTTCGGAGCCTCTTTAACTCTCGGAGTCAATAGTTCTTTATTTGCTTTTTCTCCTACTGAAGATCAGCCATACCTACATCTCATGCTAATGTTGAAGGCACTTCAGTAAGAAGGGGTTTAAGACCCCGTTTTCTAGGGTGCATAGTGATTCTGTCGAGCAGATTAATTACTATCTACATCAGATAAGTTTGTAATTTCGTTATATTCACTGTAGCTGAAGCAAGAAAAAGAAGAGGTGATATTTCACTCTCTTAAGTGGTTTGCCCTGGGTCCTCAATGAATCTATTACCAAGGCCATCGATGCAACCATCACCTAGTTACCTATCTCTTACTTCCATATTTAGTAAATGGTTTTTGTTGTTATTACAAGGAATTTTTTTTTTTTTTTCACTTGCTGCTTGATATAAATCTTTACACTGTAAACTGTTTCCTATTGAGGATATTACCATAAATCCGTTCCCCCTACTGTGTCTTGCATTTATTAGTCATGTATTAATAATATTTACAGTGTTTTAGTGGGATAGCAGATGGCAAAAAAATGGTATAACCTACATGCTATAAAATATAGAATCATTAATTTGATTTGTGTTATTACATATATATATATATATATATATATATATGTTAATATTGTTCCAATATTACTGACTAATTGAGTATGAAGAAAACAAATATTTTTGGTTTAAAAACTTCTACTTGATTGATTGGTATGAACAATTTTTATATATTGGTATGAATAATTACCGCTTTGTTGGTGTGAAAAATACCCCCACAGTTTGTACCAACAATTTTTTTTGACTGGTTTTTATGAGCGTTGGTTTGAAAGTTTACGAGCGGTGGTATGAAAAAAAAATGAAAGCACTGCTATAACGACTTTACAGACCCTTGTCTTAAGTTGTGAAGGTCTCACCAGGACTAAAACAAGATGTGATCGGCAAAATTTAATATTTTCCTTTGTTATTTTACTGAAATTGAAAATTTATTTTTAGGATAATGTGTATTGATAAGTCAAGACAGCCAGTACAGATATAGGCTGAGCTCGGTGGGTTCCGTGGAAAAAATAAACCACCTTCCGTGGATACAACTTGCATAAAGCATAGTTGAAGGTTTTTTTTTTAATATTTATAAACCAGAATTTCATTGTTAATAATCTTCTTGAATAACTAAATATTACGTAAATAAATAATTTTCTTGTATTTTGTTTGTTCTTGTGAAAATTTTGTGAAACATATATTCTATAATACCATAAAATTAAAAAGCTTTTGTATTATCAATGGGTGATTTTGCGTTGTACAAATACACACCAACCTTGGTTGGTGCCATAATTTATGGTACTATCTTCACTATATTATTTGGATACAATATTTTTGTCATTATTCGAAGTCTCTCCAAATTCAACCACCAAACTAGTAGATCACTCTCATACAACGAGAATAATGAATCCTCGTTATCTTCATCACAGTATAAAGTTTGGCTTTTCAAAAAACAGGTTCTTCCTATGTTTGTCCCGTTAATGGTTGGTATCTTGATGGAGGCTGTTGGTTATTTTGCTAGAATTCCTTCTCATGGAAATAAACAATTATTGACTCCTTATATCATACAGTCTCTTCTTTTGTTGGTCGCACCTTCGTTTATTGCTGCTACTATTTATATGATATTTGGCAGATTGATGAGACTCTTAAATGCCTCAGACTACTCAATTATTAAATTCAAGTACCAAACAACTTTTTTTGTTGTTGGGGATGTTTTCAGTTTTTTTGTCCAATCAGCTGGTGGTGGAATGATGACTAAAAGTGAGAATCAAAATCTTGGGCCAAAAATTGTTATTGCTGGTTTAATCATACAAATGATTTTTCTTTTTTTCTTTATTTTATCGGAAATTAAGTTTACATATTTGATCAACAAAACGCCTACGACTGCTAGTTATGGAAAAATAGAAGCCAGCACCATGAATCTTGGGCAGAGTAACTGGAAATTTTTAAATACCGTTTTGATTATTACAAGCATTTTGATTTTCGTTAGATGTATTGTCAGAGTTGTGGAGTTTGTGCAAGGTTTCAATGGATTCATCATTTCACACGAAGTTTTTATTTACTTATTCGATGGCTTATTGATGATACTAGTGTCCTTCTTATTGATTCATGCAAGGCCAGAGTCGGTGATGTTTAAGATAATAAGTTAAGATTAACTAGAAGAAGCCTCTTATAATATCTTGTCATTTCTACAAACATACCTCGATTAATATGCATGTTGAGCTCATAATTAGCGAGCTAACAGCTGTTGAGCTGATAATTTATGCACTACTAACAGTCAATAAGACATGTGCTGTCTAGTATTTAATTTCTCTCTTATTAAATTCTCTTCCCTTTTTATTTCAAATTCTTTTTTCCAACCATATTCTCAATTGTGTATTCCAGCTGCATTCAATTTCTTCAATAAGCTGATTCCAGATTGTAACCACAGTGTTGGTACCTTCCTGGTCTTTTTTTTCTTTTTTCACAAAATGTCATCTACATTTCTTACACTTTAACATGTTCTCATGGATTAAAACAACCATAACATTCTAAAAATGACATTTGTAGAAATTGCGAAGGCAAAAATCACCAAATCTACCAGAATCATCGAGAATGTTTCGAGGTAAACTGTGGCCTCGCAACAATTACAAAATATTTTGCCGTCACTAAGGTCCAAGACGCTATATCGAAGATTCATTCGGCTAACTCCCTTCATATCACAGCAAAGATCCATTAAGAGCACGTACCAGAGTTACGTGCGATCCAAATTTAATGGTGATGGCACTAGAGATATTCATACTTCTCAAGATGGTCTGGCTGTGAAATATTTTTTGATAAGTGATCAAAATGCAAAAACCTCATTGAACACTTTGTGCTTATTGCTAAATATGGTATCAGATCATCCTATCTATCGAACTACTCGGAAATATTTGATTCTAAATATCTTAGATCGTTCCTATCTAGAACACTGAGGACAAACAAGAAAGAATGTCATGCAAAAAAAACCTGTAATTTCAGAGATTTTTGAAAATATACAATGAAACGTATTTTTTTTTTGAACTTGTGAAGAGTGTGTACTGTTCATGATCAGTAATGGATAAATCCATGTGTATTATAGCGAGATTCCTGTTTTATAGTTGGCGAAGAGATTGTGTTTATCGATATTGATGCTATAGAACTCAATAAGAAAATTTATTTATAACCAATAGCAACCAGACCATATATAACTGATGTAATTGACAGAAAGAAAAAGGTCAAATAGATGAGGTGAACTAAAATTCATAATTAATAAGACGAGAGAAAATTTTACTTTTTTTTTAAAGAAAAAATGAAATCGAATTAAAGAAAAGGATATGAAATTGAAAATACCAGCTTCATCCATTTTCAAATGAAAGAAATATCTTCCTCAGTAGTGTATTTAACTTGAGATACTGATGATCCGGCATTTTGCAACCCGATCATACATTCATCAGTGCTTCCCTACCCCCTCATGCTTTTATTGTCCTCCAAAAAGAATAAAAAATTCTTAAATGAGACACTAATGAAAAATTGTTGAATTTGAAATCGAAGTTTGCACCAGTGGATACACAAGTGGTGATATACCCTTCGTCGTGATTGCTGTAAGTACCGTAGGTTTCTCCGGCTTTCTTATAAACTTCAGTTGGAACAAAGAGCAAAGTGGTACTGGCTTTCAACAAGGCTGGGTAAGCATATATCGATATAAGTGGTCTTATTAGCGAAAACACTATCCAAGTTGATATAGAAAACATATGGAGTAGAAGTCTTCTCACCACCGTCATCGATATCAACAATATCGAAAGTTTTTAGCTTAGCTTTGTATTTGGTATTATCGATGAATTCAATTCCACAAACCCCTTCACTAGTGGTTTGGATAGTAGCGACAGAAAAGAAAGCCCATTTACCTTTGGCGTAAGTTCTATCACCGTGAATGATTTCCAAATCTTTGCTGATTTGGTTGTGAGTTGCATATTATATTTTTTATTATTTTATTTTATTTTATTTTTTTGTTTATGAATATTGTATTATTTTAATACTCCAGAATTCCTCTTTTTCTTTTTTCCTGCCAATGAAGAGGAGTCTTGGCTTTTATATCCATCCGAGATCTTTTGCAACAGTGTGCTCGGCATGTTGAAAGCAATGTGTGGCGTCAAAGGTTTATAGGAGGCACTATTCTTTTTTTTTTTTTTTTTTTTTTTTTTTTTTGCAAGAATTAGTGGGAGCTAATCTCAAAACAGAACAGAACAAAAGGTGTTATATTACAACTCCGACTACTTAAAAGTCCGTAGGAATATTAATAGAATCGTGGACGTTTTTTAACTAAATACGAGGAAACAAATGAGTCAACTGCGCTGCGGCATACTTTAGATCCGTCGTACTTCGGCTAATAGGAGTAATGTGTTTCGATCAATGGCTCAATGTAAGTTGTAACTGATACTTTGAGCCAACTCTCTCCTTGGGGGTTATCGAGATCTGTTTCATTAAGAATGGCTTATGGCAATGATTACGAAGGCTCATCATGGTCAGAATCATTCAATATTACACGCGTAGACTCCCTAAATTATTTCAAGATTTGATATTCTTTCATTTACGTTCTCATTTATTTTAAAAATTAAATCACATAATGTCTAGTCAACATGAGCTCATCATCAGCATAGATAAAAAAATATGGTATTTCAAAATGAGAAAAATAAATTTAAAAATTTATCAATGTTCTACTTACTCACAACCAGAAACTATCAATTATACATGTCATAATAAATATCGCCACGCTCTTCAGCGCCAGTATCGTCAACAAATCATAAAGATAATTTTCAATATCAGTGCTGATGGTATTGACAGACTCATCCAATATAACAAAGGTTGGAGATTTAAACAATAGCCGAGCAATATTGATACGCTGCTTCTCGCCCTCACTAAGAACACTTGACCAATCGTAAGTAGAGTTAATGTAATTAGGCTCCCTGGTAAGTATATATTATAACTTCATAAGGCTGAGAACCTCTACCAAGTCATCATCAATCAACATAACCTTTTACATAAAATTCCATTTCTGTCATTGGGTAAATAATTTGATCTCTCAAAGTTCCATGTTGGAAGAAGTGAGGAATTTGTGGAAGATAAATAATATCCTTATCATTTGGTTTGAATAGTAAGCCACCATATAATGGCCAAAGTCCTGTAATTATTCGCTCAATCAAAGCTTTCCCAGATCTATTGAAACCCAATATCAATAAATTCTGTCCCTGCTTCATCAGGAACATCAATTTAACAATAAGTTTAGGATTATAAGAACCTTGCATGCTTGGTATAATGATGAAAATCATTTCCATTCTGAGGCTATTGTAATCATTTTGTGTTGTGTCCTTTATATCGTTAATATATTGATCATCAAAATTGAATTCCAATGAATGGCAACGATGCAATAGAGACAATAAAACAACATAACCAGATAATGTCGAGATATCTTTTGCAGAATACATCAGTCTGCTTGCATAAATGTATCCTGAAGAATTCAAAATTACTTTTGAAATATAATTTTCCAAGAAGCTAGTTAGTTAGCTTTCCAAAATCAGGAGTATGAAGTTTCAAATTAACAGCGGAAATTGTCAAAATTGGCAAATAATCCGATATCGCTAGTAATAAATTGATCAATATTCTCAAGGACTTTTGGATCATTTTTCTTCAAATTCGATTGTGAGGTTTCGACCGTTCCAAACTGATTGATTTTATAAAATACCATGTGGTAATTAAGGTATAAATCATGAATATATATATCTAACCAAGTTGGCTCTTTTCAACGACAATCTTGTCTCAAAGAATTTAATTCCGCTTTTCACATAACTAGACTGGAATGCAATGATAAACCAATAATTCAAATCGGCAACAAAGTTTTTGAAATTTTTGTTGATGATATCTTTGACAATTTGCCCGTTAAGTTTGGTAATCAGCATCGACCACCAAAAAAATCACTTGGCAAACTAACAAGTAACTATTTCTATTAAAAACATTGGGGATTAGAATATTCCAGATAATAAAAAGTCGGTTGATGAATTTGAAGTTGATAATGTAATTAGTGGTTTACGAGCTTTCTGATAGAGATTATTGTGAAATATCCTGACAGAGGCTAAAGAAGAATGGAAGATATAAAAATCAAAGGATCACAAATCATTTTATACACAATGTCCGACAAGATAATTCATATATTGTTTCAATTAGATCATCATCATCGCCTTGTCAATTTGGAAGTGCTTGACAGCATGTTCCCACTATTCCACCTGCAAATCACTGTAAAATTTCTTGAATTCTCGTGATTCTCTTGGATAATCCGGACATGGGCCTATTCCAATGTATTGGACTTTGCCAGGATCATTATATCTTACCGCTTTGGTATGATATTCCACAAATCTATCCCTTTTGAATTCGTACCCAAGGACCGTTGCTTGATCAGGCACGCTTCCACAAATCTCTTTAAATCTATTAAGACTGTACAACATGTTGTCTAAAGAACTCCTGGCGTATTTTTCTAAGTATATCCTGTCAATCAACCCTTCCAAATCTTGGTATTTCTCCTCATAATAGGATTTATTTTGCATTATTAGGTTGAGGTAACTGAGGGATTCCGAAATATTTTCGACTTTCTTAGTTTTCCCCCCTCCCCACTGATGATTATAATAGCATCTTTATTATTTGTCAAGGCATCTAAACACGTTTCAATCTGCTTCATCCATACAATGTTATCATTACCTTCCTTCTGAAACTCATCCATGTACCAATGATTGAAAGATTTACCATCTCCTGACCCTTTGTAAATCGCATAACATGGAAGCATCACTAAACGGATCGCCAATTTGTACGAGATGATGGTGTTAGAATCATCAATTCTGATATCTGGCTTAGTCACATAAGTTTCACTATCCAAGCAAACAATACTGTCATCGTCAGTGTCTCAACGAGAATCTTATGGTGATTCATATTATTTCTTTTTTTCTCTTTAAATCGGCCTTGAAATCATCGACATTCTTCATCTTCACTGAACTTGGAAGAGATTTTTTAGTTTCTGAAGCAGCTTCAAAAGCACAGGCCGAGGAAAAAGAAGAACTGGCATTTAGTTTTTGATGTTAGAAGATCTTTTGCTGATAGGATACAATTTTTTCTTTCTCGTTGAGAATATCTTCCTTGTCTTTGAAATTAGTCACTTTGACTTCTTCTTCGACATTAAGTAATCCTTCCACGGTTTGCTTCCATTCTTTTCTAAAATAATTGATGATTCCCACGCTCTTGCTGAAGCTTGCTTTAGTTACAGTGAATATAAAGAAATTACAAACTTATCTGATGTAGATAGTGGTCATGACGTAGATCAAGATATTATCTTACCATATGAAGAAATGGATACTGTAGAGACACATAATAAAATACATATAGAAGAAAAGAAATGAAATATAGAGGACCTTGCAGACAGTATAATAATACATTGAAACAAAGATTTTGAAATTTAGTAGTTTAACAAGGATTTTCAGCTTATAAGGTAGCAAAAATGGAAGACATTCCTTTCCAAAAAGCTTATCCTTGGAAGAGAAATTGGAACAAGTCGCTTATTAAACTGCTTGAAGGGATTATTATGCAGCCTAAAAAACGGGGTCGCAAACCCCTTCTTACGGAGGAACATAAAGTATTTGTACAAGAATTGATAAGAAATGATGCCACTGTTACTCTCGATATTATGTTGCAAAGTCTTAAGCAGTCTTTTGATAATGTAAATGTAAAAGCTTCAACAATCTACAAGTTTATCACAAAAGTTTGTAAATTTAGTCTTAAACGTATTTCTAAATGGGCTTTGAGAAGAAGTCTGGAAGAATTAAAAGAACAAAGATTTGATTGGGCATTAGAACACAAAGATAAACTAGATTTTACTAAAACATGTATATTTGTAGATGAAGCTGGCTTTAAAATAAGCATGAGATGTGAGTATAGCTTATCATCAGTAGGAGAAATGGCTATTCTTACAGTTCCTGTAACTAGGGGTCTAAATGTATCTTTCATCGGTGTAATTTCGGCAAAAGGTTAAATAGAACTAAACGTGAAAGCTACAGCCTCTACTTCTTCAAAGAAGAGAAAGGTTGATTCTGATAAGAATAGTTCTGTAACTCAATAATGCTGCTATACATAAAAGACGTGATCTACAATTACTAGTACAACTGAGTGGATTAGAACTTGTATTTTTTTTCTCCAGCTTTGAATGCAATTGAAGAATTCTAGGCAGTATGTAAAAGTGAAGTTAAAATATCAACCTTGAGTAAAAAAGAACAATAAACTCCAAGAGTTAAAGAAGTTACGAAGAGTATTACAGGTGTCAGTTACGAAGAATTTTGTAGACATGCATCTAAGCATTTTGATTTATGCTTACAGAGACAGCTCTTTGGATATTAAAATGAAAACTCTAAAAAAAAACAAAAAAAAACGAGATAATAAAGACAATAGATAGAAAACTCTGAAAAAAATATTAAAAAAAATGAGAAAATAAAAAAATAAGAAAACTAGATCAAATTGGGTACAAAAGAAAGTTAAATAGACAACTGAGTGTAAGAAGAACTCGATTTTCGAATGGTTATGAGCCCGTTGACAACCATTTTTCTATATTTATAAGTTTATTCTCTTTATAATATGTAGATATTTGATAAAGAATAAAAGAGCAATCTTTTAATTACATGATGAATCAATAATTTAAAAGAATTTATTTAAATTTGTTACGAATTTTATCTACAGTGTAGTATGAATTTTATTTTCAATATAGTATGAAAATTATTAATCCAATGCTACGAACAATTTTTTATAATTGGTATGAGTAAATACCGTTGTGTTGGTATGAAAAATACCCCCGGTACTGGTATGAACAATTTTTTCTCACTGGTATGAAAGTTTACGAGCGGTAGGTATACCATACTAATCTTTTTTTATTTTTCAGAAAAATTATTTTGTACCAAAATTCGATCGTATTCCCATTTAACATATCACGTGATCTAATATGAATTTTTATTTTCTTTTGGTATGAAAATTACTGACCGTTTGGTATGATTCGGGTTTAAAAAAAAAAAACTATTGTCATTATTTTTATGAATCTTGTCTCAATTTATATTCACATTTGACCTTGAATACGCTATGATTATTTGAAGATAACGGCCATTGACCGGTCCATGAATGTGTCATTAAGAAATGACTTTATGACAACGAACAAGTAATCCTTGGATCTTTATATGTTTATATATAGATTCTATATCTATATATATATATTCTATATTGTATATCAATATAATTCTTTCATCGACAATAGTTGTATGTGTTGGTATCATTAAATAATTACTCGCGCTAAAATAATGATGTTTTTATAGAAACAAAAATTGAATTTCTCTGGGGAAAAATTATACGACAAACAAAATCCAGAAACAAAATCCAGAAACAAAATCCAGAAACAAAATCCAGAAACAAAATCCAGAAACAAAATCCAATCAAAATTTCTTAGAGGATTTAAAAAAAAAAAAAAAAAAAAAAAAAAAGTCCTGAATACGGATGAATAAAATTAATTTAATTAAAATTTTTTTTCACGGAATTTCAATTTTATTATTAAACAAACTGAAAAATGAAAATAAAAAGATTTAAAAATTTAGCGAACTTAGAATTATATGGCTTTCCATCTCCAAATTCTTGTTTTGCAATCTCCAGAAGCGGTTGCAAATATACCCAAGTTATTAGTTGAAGTTTTTGCCACATTGATACCAATTATTGAATTTTTATGACCTTGCACCATCATCAGTGGTACTCCTGTTTTGGTTTCCCAAAATATGACACCACGATCTTTGGATCCTGATAATATAAGTTGACCATCAGGCGAGTTATCAACACATAAAACAAAATCTTTATGACCAACATAAGTGACGACACATTCAGCTTTCAATAATTTGGGAGATGACAAATTGCTTTCTTTGGGCGTTACTATGGAAGAAATTGAATCAGGTAGTTTCCATAATTTAACAGTTTTATCCCAAGATACTGATGCGAAATGTTTATTATCATTTAAAAATGATACGGAATAAATTGAATCAGTATGACCATGTCCTTCATAAGTTGGAGTTAATTTTTGAATAAAAGTTTCAGTTGTAACTTCCAAAATTTTCAAAATTTTATCTAATGAGCCAGCAACTATGAACTTACCATCGGGAGAAATTGACAATGTTGTAATACCTTCATCAAATTGCAAACTTTTTTCTTCTGATCCTGATGCAAGATTCCAAATTTTTATGGTTGTATCACCGGAACCAGAAACCAACTTACTGCCGTCAGGAAGAAAAAGTAATGTATAAACATCTTGTTCGTGTCCTTTTAAACGTCTTAACACTTTTCTAGTGGATAAATCCCATATTCTAATGATTTTATCTTCGGCGCCTGTGGCCAAATATTTACCGTCCGGAGAAAAACAAATAGATCTTATATATAAATCAGTATTATTAGATGTGTCAATATTTGGATCAAATAAAGATGCCACCAACGTACCACTTGCCACTTCGAAAACTTGAGTAAGTCTATTGGATCCGATGGCAAGATATTTGCCATCTTTAGAAAAATTCACACAACAAGCCACAGAATTATGATCTATTGAATGAAGCAATTCAATGTCGTATTTTTTTGGAATTTCAGGATTGTAAAGCACAAAAAAATCACTCATTTGTTTTTTCCATTTCGATGGAACTTTTTCTGGAATTAAAGTTTTCAAAAATTCAGGAACTGGTTTAAAATGAGAGGATACTTGATCACCTAGTTGGTTAGTAGTTTTGTATTTCATTGCTGCATTTTCTTGTTTAATAACCAATTTCTGAGAAGAATTTGGTATGAGAGATTTTTTTGAAGAAAAAAAGCTTGAGTCATTAGAAGTTTTTTTAACTATAATTGGTTTGGAGTTGTTGAGAAATGGACTTGATTTTTGTTTCAATCCAAAGATAGGATTTACATGGGATAATTGAGGCTCATTGATGTTAAAATTGGTAAGAGCAGTAGTATCAACTTTGTTGGCATCAGTATTACCAATAGGAGTAACCGCAGGAACAGAAGAAGTGCTAGCAGGAGCGCCAACAGGAACAGGAGCAGAAGACAGATTTGGAAAACCAACTGGAAAAGAAACGTTTCTAGTTGATGATACAGTCGGAAAGGTGGAATGAAGCTTTTGTGTCAAAGCTATTAATTGAAAATCTTTTTCTTGAAGTATCTTTGATAAATTAGAGACTTCGATTTCATAAGCTTCATTAGCTTTTCTATGAGCATATTCTAATTTACAAAGTTGCTGTTTAATTGCTTCTATTTCATTATTTTGTCGAGCGTATATATTATCTGCTTCAGTTGCAAGATTGTGATAATTTAAAGTTTCATTCGTAACAATTTCAAAAGTTTGTTTTATTTGTTCAAAAATTTCGTTTAGTTTTGAGTGGGCTTGATGATTAGGAGAAGAAAAGGTTTCAGACATTGTAGATGGCCTATGTATATGAATGAACAGAATGATTTATTTTATACTTTATCATTTTTAATTTATTTAATTTTCTTTTCCCTCTTGGTCTTTGAGATCCCTTTTTATATTTTTGTTAAAATTATTAATAATAAATGAGGCTTTAAAGAAGATAAGCTGATGCAAGAAGAAAGAGATAAATACGAAAGAAGAAGATCACAAAATGGTCAAAAGGGGAAATCAAAACGGATCTTGAATTTTTAAACAATATATTTAATCATCATGGAATACCAAAATAACAATAAAAATAACAATGAAAATAACAATAAAATAAAAATAAAAAAATAAAATAAAAATAAAAATAAAATAAAAAAATAAAACTAAAATTAAAAATAAAAAAAATTCTTTTACAGGCGATTCGGCATTTAATCTTTTTTTTAAAAAAATAAAAAATATGTCAAAGTTGCGTGGGGAAAACTAATATTTTTATAATATTTTTTTTAAAAAAATTGCGTGGGAAAAGTTTTTTTTTGGGGGAAAAAAACAAAAAAAAGACCACCTTTTTTTTAGTGGCACACCTCCTTTCTCAAAATAATAGTGCCTCAAAAAAAAAAAAAAAAATGGTATTGTGAAAATGGCTTCAAAGGTTTCTATTTTATTTTGACCAGATCCGATCTTATTCCATACTAGAAATAGAGATGTATTTACTATCAACATGATGAGAGTGAGTGACTATATATATATATATATATATCATTAAAATTTGAGCAAAAAAATAAAAACACTATATAATTGTTACCAAAATAACAAATACTTGAACCCTCTCATTTACAAAATTTTCGGAATACGTACGGGATATACGCTATTCTAAAGAAGAACTAAAACAACAACAAATTGTTTCAATTTCATATTTATTTCTTTTTAATTTTATTTTTATTTTTTACTTTTATTTTAAAAATATTGCTGGAAATTGACAATGTTTCATATTGATAAGCTTTCCATGTTTCTCCTTTATGCATGCGAATCTTGTAATTTATAAACTGTTAAACCTATTCTTTATGTATATTACATTGAATATTTTCAGAACGTGAATTTGTCCTGGGGGGTTAGAAACTATTGTCATCATTTTTATGAATTTTTGTCTCAATTTTTATTCAAAAAAAAAAAATTACATTTGATCTTGAATACGCTAATGATTATTTAAGAAGATAACGGCCGGTCCATGAATGTGACATTAAGAAACGACTTTCTGACAAAGAACAAGTAATCCTTGTATTTATCTTTATATGTTTATATGTTCTATATCTCTATAACCATATTATATATCAATATAACTCTTTCATCCACAATAGTTTTATGTGTTTGTATCATTAAATAATTACTGACTCTAAAATAATAATGTTTTGGTAGAAACAAAAACTGAATTTCCGTGGGGAAAAATTAATATGCGAGGGAAAAAATCTAATCTTATTTATTTATCTTGGAGGATCAAAAAAATAAAAAAAAGAAAAAAAAAAAAAAAAAAGAGTCCTGAATACGGATGAATATAATCAATTTAATTAAATATTTATTTTTCCCCACGGAATTTCAATTTTTATTATTATTATCTATGTAGAGAAATTGAAGATCATTGACTTAAACACCAAAAAAAAAAAAAAAAAGAGAAAAAAAATAATAATAAAAAAAGGAAAAAAGATTATATATCATTCCCAATTTAGATTATTAAAACTTTGCTGTTATTTTTCAATAAAAAAAAATCATATTGTTTTCCATCTCCAAATTCTTGCTGAACAATCTCCTGCTCCAGTAGCGAATACACCTAATTTATTGGTAGAATTTTCTGCAATATTGATACCAATGATCGAGTTTTTATGACCTTGCACCATCATAATTGGGATTCCTGTTTCGGTTTCCCAAAATATAATACCACGATCTTTTGATCCTGATAAAATAAGCTGATCATCAGGAGAGCGATCAACGCACAACACATATTCATCATGACCAACATATGTCACTAAACAATCAATCTCCAAAAATTTTGGAACCAAAAAATTTCTTGGTTTGGAATAGGGGGTTGATGAAAATCTTGGTCCTTCTAATTCTGGTATTTTCCACAACTTGACAGTTTTATCCAAAGATGCTGAAACAAAATGTTTACTATCACTTAAAAATGAGACACAATAAATTGAATCTTTATGAGCATACTTTTTAATAATTGGGTTCAATTTTTGAAGAAAATTTCCACTTTCAATTTCAAAAATTCTCAAGGTTTTATCCATTGAACCAATGACTATGAACTTTCCATCAGGTGAAATTGAAATTGATGTAACTCCATCATCAAGTTTTGAAGCCAATGTTTTAACCAACCCTGATGTTAGGTCCCAAATTTTTACGGTCCTATCACCGGAACCAGATACTAATTTTTTACCATCAGGAAAAAAACTCAAACAATAAACATCACTATTATGACCTTTAAGACGTTTTATTACCGTTTTTGTAGTTAAATCCCATATTCTTATAATATTATCCTCGCACCCTGTGGCCAAATATTTATCATCTGAAGAAAAGCAAATAGACCTTATATATAAATCATTTATATCATTAGAGTTCTTATCAGTAGTTGAATCAATTAAAGATGTAACCAATTTACCAGTTTCGACCTCAAAAATCTGAGTAAGTTCATTGCATCCAGTTGCAAGATATTTACCATTCTTTGAAAATTTCACACTAGAAACCACAGAATCATGAACAATTGAATGGAGTAATTCAACGTCATATTTTTTTGGAACTTCAGGGTTGTAAATTACCTGATAATCAACCTTTAGTTTCTTCCATCTTGGCGATCCATTTGTTTTTGTTGAAACATTCAAAAATTGAGGGATTGGTTTATCACTAGAAGGCAAAAGATCAAACAATTGAAATTCAGATGGTTTTTTATGGTTGAATATTAATTCTTTACAAGTATTTGGATCAACAGGTTGAGTTGATGAATAACCGCTATTATTGGTCGCCACAATAGTAATCAGTTTATCATTCTTTGGTTGTTGACTTGAATTCCCTTTTAAATCAATGGGTGAATCTAATTTAGTTGGAGAAGCGTCAGGCGTTTTGGCGCTAACATCTGTCTGAACACTAGAATTGGTATCAGTGGAAGCGATAGTTATGATATTCACATTGTTCTTATCACTACTCTTCACACTATTTTCGCTTTTGTTTCGCAAATGATTAAGTGGAATTAATTTGGACAAAGGAGAGATAGGCTGTGGTTGAAGATGGGAATAAGTTGGGTTTTGAGGCTGAAAAGGAAGAAAAAAAGAAA
The DNA here is from genome assembly GCA_031124825.1 of Saccharomycopsis vini. NCBI lineage: Eukaryota > Fungi > Ascomycota > Saccharomycetes > Ascoideales > Saccharomycopsidaceae > Saccharomycopsis > Saccharomycopsis vini. The sequence goes on from JASTUB010000073.1 coordinate 39,680, forward strand.
TAGGAGGAGGAATAAGACTTGTAGAATAAGTTGTGGGGTCGGTTGATGATAAAGTTAATGTTGCTGGTGAGTTTCGAAGAACTTCTCGTAGAGCGCTTATTTTTTCATCTTTTTCTTGAAGTATTCTTGATAAATTGAGAACCTCTTCTTGATAAACTTGGCTAACTCTTTGATGTTCATCTTCTAAACTTCGGACTACTTGCTTAATATTCTGTAATTCCTCATCTTGCTGAGCATATATTCGATCTGATTCGGCTTTACGAATACGATAAATTAAAGATTCATGTTTGATGCTTTCAAAATTTTGTCTTATTTCTCCAAAAATTTGATTTAGTTTCGAAAATTCTTGGTTAATTGGAGGAGGAGGAGGATGCGGCGGTCTATAAGTCATGATATTTTATATGTAATTTACTTTATGTTATGTTGTATTTATTATTATCAATTGATTCTATTTTGTATAATTTCCAACTTCAAGTCCTATTTATATTCATTTTTTTTTTTTTTTTTTTTGTTTTTTTGCTATTTGAATCTTTTCAAAGATATTTTATAATTATTGGTTGAATAAATTAATAGGGAGGCTAAGTGAAAAAGAAGTGGAGGGAAAACAAGAAAAAGAAGGACATTCTAATAAGAGAAATCAACACTCGGAAGAGAATCATACTTAGAAGTAAACTGTAATATAATAATAATAATTACAAAATTCTGTGCGGGTGAGAACTTGAATGCAACACACAAATACACAAAAGTATATATAAAAAAAAAGAAGGAAACCATCCATTTGTATGAGAACCTGTCTCCTTTTTTTTTTTTTTTTTCTTTTTTATTTCCTCTTTTTTTTTGTTTTATATTTCTCTTCATCTTATTTATTTATTTTCTTCTTTACACAGAATAGAAACTGATTTTACAGATCAGTAAGAGTTAGATATTGTTTACAGTGTTGATCTTTGATGATGTATTGTAATACGATTCTTTCAAGTGTATAAGATGTATAATATAATAATAAACAATTACAATAAACTGGGGGAGATGGGGGTCACTCATTGACGTGCGTATAGCAATAAAAGATTACAATAATAAATCACTAAATCAAAACTTGATGTCTAACTTGATTATGATAGATAATATTTTTTCTTTTTTAATTTTTTTTTTTTTTTTTTAATTGAATATAATTAAGTATTTGGACTTTTTTTTCTCACTTTCCAAGAGTTTATCTTTATTGTATGATATGATTCAATTGGCATTGGACTTATATTTATTTTTCCCTTTTTTTTTAGAACTCTTCTCTCTTTTTTTTTTTTCTTTTTTTTTATTTTTTATTTTTTATTTTTTTTTTGATCACGTCTTTTTTAGAAAAGCTTTTTTTTTTTTTTTTTTTTTTCTCTCTCTCTCTCTCTTTTTCTCGTAGCTTGTATGAACCATTTGTTGAATAAACATTAATTTTTTCAATATTATTTATCTAGCCTTCTAGAAAATCCATTGCTTATTGTACTCATTACATATTTAAATATTATTACTACCACAAGCATCAATTATTATATTACTTATATGGCATGGCATACATTTACTCCAATACTGACGCAGAAATTCCTGAAATTTTCCAGTTTTCGCTACCTTCCATCCATATTGCTGATAATATTGATGCAACAACCTTCACAATAATAGGGGCAAATTTGGTTAAAAGCTCAAAATTAATACAAAATGGACGAAGATTGGAAAACATGAGTTGGAGAATAATGGGTAAAAACTTGGTGGTGCTGGACCAACCCTCACTGAAAGATCATGTTAACCAGCAAAAACCCCCCAGTGATGATGTGCCGCGTGACCATGGACAAAATTTACAATTTTTATCGAAGCATAATTGTCTGGATAATACTACTACTCCAATGAAAAAAGGGAAAAATATTCAAGATACTTTAAACACCGCTAGTACTATTACTTCTCCCAATACTTCTTCTCCATCTTCTCCTTATGTCTCCCAAAAGAATAATTGTCCCATAAAAAGACAAAAAAGTTTTGAAAACAATTTAACCCAGTCCGATTTCAATTCAATATTATCAATCATAACAAAGCCTTCATTAGTTCAAAGTTTAAATAACCAAAAAACATCGATACCGGCTTCATCAAAGAAAGGCTTCCCTTCTCAATCTTCAAAAGCATATCAAAGCCCCAATCCTCCTTATCCAAGATCCTTTAAAAATATTAATAGCGAAAATCACTATACCAATATTAATAATAATAATAATAATAGTAGTAGTAATAATATTAACAGCAATCATAACCATTACAATAACCATTATATTGGCAATAATCACAATAATAGCAATGGATCAATCAATAACATTACTTCTAAGCCTGCCCTTGTCAAAAGAAATTCATCAAAGAATAAAATGTCTTTCTCTGTCAAAGGTAATACTGCATCTTCTCTGTATTCAATTATTGATGAAAATAATCATTCAACAAAAAAAAACAAAAATAATAGCGAATTAATAAATGGAACCTCCAACAATACTGTTAATAAGTCATCACAAGAAGAAAATACTGTTAACTCAATAAATGAGAAACCAAATATGCGCTCATATCATCCTCAACCAGCGTTCACAAGTGATTTAGTTCAAATTGTCCATCCTACCTCTAATGTCAAAATAATAAATAACAAACAGCCTCAACAATCGAAACCAAAAAGTAAACTGGAAAAAAGACAAAACAATGCAATTTTTTATTTGAAAGGTGATTATGAAAATGAAAGTGAAAACAGTTATGATTCATCCCAGAAAAACTCTCAAAAAAAACCTGCTTCATTATTCAATAATAACAATAAATCAAACTCTTCGCCAGTGAAAAAACACCACGTACCTAGTCTATTCGATAAATACGAATCAATGTTATCTCTGGGAAGTCTAGAAAGTGTTGATGGTCACGGAAAGAAAGCAAAAACTAACCATAAATCAAACAGTGCTGAAGATGCCGAATCGGAGGATAATAGTGACAGTGATGAAGATTCAAGTTATGATTTTTATAGTGATGACGACCATCCTATTACCAAATTTGACACTAACGATTCATTTACTCAAAAAATCAATGAATTGAAAAGTCAGGTTGGTTTAACTACAGATGTAATCACAGGTACACAATTTGCAGATGCAAATCGACCTCCAGTTGTTGGCGGCTTATTTAATAATAAGATCATCAGAAAACCTTCTCCCCCTCCATCTTCAGATTCTTTATCAAGCCTTGATAACCTGAAAAGATCAGATTCAGATGGACGACAAAAACATCAAAAGCAACAAAGCGAAACAAAAAAATCATTGTTTCAGGATCGTTCAAGAAGCCATACTAGCATACTACTTTCTGATGATTCGTTTTCTGAAGATGATGATGATGATGACGACGATGATTTTTCAAGTGATTCGGAGGATGAGTTTATATATCGTCGTACTAGCAATCATCAACAAGGTTCTAAAAAGTATGCAAACGGTAACCTGGAGAAAAATCAAGTTTCAAACCGTCGAAATAATGATCAAGAAGAAAATAATAGTCAAAAAAGTCATTCAAAAAGTTCTGCTGCATCAGACTCATATGGCTCTTCTAATGGATACAGTGAATATGATTTAGATGATGGATGGACTGATGAGGATGATGTAAACAACTCATTAAGCGGTGGCTCAAGTCGTCGTAGATCATCAGCAAGAAGTAATAATGGTGGTATGAAATTTCAAAAGAAAAATGAAAATCAGAACCAGGCACAAACTGTGAAAAAATCATTACTTAGTGGGTTGTTTATGAATGATGTGAAAAACAATGTTGAAAATAAGAAGCCTTGTTCGCAAAATAATTCTCAAATTGCTAAGTTGACTCAAAATGGAAATAATACTATTTTTAGAAGCAAGAGCGTTAGTAGTGATATTTCTAGAGCAAGCTCCAAATCAACTAACAGTATTACTCACTTCACAAATCAACCTGGAAAAAATCAAACTGTTCTTAGTGATAAGAACTATTTAGCTGTTGCTTCCAAACCACCATCAAATTCCATACATCCAACTAATAAGCTTAACAAAAAACCATTATTGACTCGTCATAATTCTGATGTTGTTGATGTTAGAAATTTGAAATCTGAGGCTAGTAGTACGACTTTGAACCTTCAAAGTATGAATAAACCAATTATTTTAACTGGCCCATCAAGCGAAAACTTACTTGATGATTCGATCAATGAAAGTTCTGAAGGAATCGACCATAGTGATAGCAACTCTACAATAGTTGGCCTTTTGGCTTCAAATGGTGATTCTCAGATATCGATGAATCATAGTAACGAAGTCTTGAAAAAATCTGGTGATAATTTTCTGCGCCGTAATTCTCATTCAACTAAAGACAATCAACTTACTGCAGTTTCATCCTTTTCTAGTTTATTAAGTTTACCATTTCAATTATTCAGAACCAATACTAATGGAAGTATTGAATCACATCCACAGCATCAATCTCAAGGTCAAGACAATCAACCATCTCAACAGCCATTAATTGAAGCAGCTGACGTTTTAGCAATTAATAACTTAAAGCGTGATTTGATGAAAAGAAGAACTGGCTATGATGATGACACTAAAGGCAACAACAGTAAGAATTATAATAAGAGAAATGCATCCAGTAATGCACCAGTAACTGCTAGACCACTTTTAAGCATTGCATTAAGATCACATATGTTTCATAAGAATCCAACCACCGATGATTCGGATAGCCGAGATGTGAATGACCCTCTCAATAAACTTAATGGAACCTTGTTGCAAAAAGCATTATTTGATTCTCAAGGTCGCCAAAAAGGCGAAATAAGAAACAATAGCGATAATCGAAATATCAAAAATAATAAAAACAATGGTTATATTAAAAATAATGACATTAATGAAAATAATAACAACAATAATAACAATAATAATATTAATAATAATAATAATAATTATAATAATGATGATAATGATACGACTATTAATAATGATTACGACAATAATACTTCAGACAAGGCATCTACAACTAATCCTACTACTGATCCAGGATTGACTATGGTTACTGAAGCAGATATTAGATCGATTGTTCTTAACAATTATCAAACTAAAAACAAAAAAGGGAAGAGAGAACAAGAGGAGCAAAATAAAAAGAAGGCAGATGATTATGATGAAGATTCATTTAATAATTTTGAATTTGATAATTATCATAATAGAGGATGGTGATAATCCAGATAAGAGGTTTGGGCTTAAATTACTAGTTAATAGAGATATGCAAGTCATCAATTCCTCATTCTTCACCTCTCTTCTTTATCAGCTCGATAAATCAAAATTTTGTTCAGTTTAAATTACTTTTTTTTTTTTTTTTTTTTTTTTTGCCAATATTTGCCATGTTTTTTTTTCTTGTTTTTTTTTTTCACCACTTTTCTCTTAATTCAGCTTGTTATTTTCTATTCTAAATTTAGCACTCAATATTTTCTATTCTATGTTCATTGCCCATGGTGTTTTATTTTTATTCAATTTTTTTTTTTTCTTTTTTTCAGTTTCTGTTCACAGGTTGTTCTTTCTTATATTATTTTTTGTATTATACCATATTTCTAACTAAATTTTCTCTTTTCTTTTTTATTATTCTTTTTTTTTTCTTCTCCGTCTCTTATTCTTTTCTATTTGTTCCAAGGGGTTTATTTATATTTTCTCTGTCTTTTGAATTTGCAACTAAAAATTTTTTTTTTTTTTTAATATTATTTATTGTCGCATATTTTTTTTTTTTTTTTTTTTTTTTTTTTTTTTTTTTTTTTTTTTTTTTTTTTTTTTTTTTTTTTTTTTTTTTT
>JASTUB010000074.1:4590-45414 GCA_031124825.1 Saccharomycopsis vini
TCAATTTGGTCATCTTCAGATACTGATATTTTTTTTTTATTTCTCATTTGATTTTTACTGGGTTCTTTTTTGTATTTTTTTTGATTTTTTTTTTTTTTTAGAAAATTAATAAAATTTTTTTTTTTTTTTTTTTTTTTTTTTTTTTTTTTTGATGGCAAATGAGATGTGTGTTTTTTTTTTTTTTTTTTTTTTTTTTTTTTTGTTTGGTTGTTGGGGTGGGGTTTCTTCTTTTTTTTTTATATAGAATGTATTCTCATGCTGACCTACTAAATCAGCTTATTTTACTTTAAGAGAAATGTGTATATAGTCTAGAATTATTTATGAAAACAAATTCACTGAAAATCTGATTATTGAAGTCTATTGATAATTTTACAAGATTTATATTAATCTGTTTTCTTTCTCAATAATATAAAGATGTACCCTATCTGCTTTTACACTTTTTATCATCAAAGTCTGTCAACAAAAATAACAAAGGGTTGGAATTATCGTGAACTAAAGTGGGCGCTTAAGATGTATTGACAGGCATACCAACATGCATTTAACATTACAATTTAATCTTACGAAAATACTTGAACTTTTCAATGGATATGAGGATTTCTTACTGGTATAGTTACTAACCTGTCAAATTTTTTTCTCAACGCTATAGAAGCTTCTATCTAACATGAGAAAGATCTACCAAGCGCCAAGTTACATTACACTAGATAATATTTGGGCGCTAACCTTAGAGAAGGTGTGAGTGCATTTCGGTCTAGGTATATATATACATTCAATTACCGAGTCTCTATTCCAAAGAGAAACACGATCATCAATAAAGAAATAAAAATCTATACTTGCAAGAGAAACTGCGGAACCGGTTGGGAGTTTTTGAACCTCAAGAAACAATAGAAAAAGAAACACCACGCGATACACATTGTGATTTATTACATAATATATTATATAAACAAGAAAAACAGGGTTGAAAAAAAAAAATAAAAAAAAAATAAAAATAAATAAAACAAAGATTTATTTATAGTAGTAGGAAGAGGTTAACCTATTGGTTTAGATGATAGTGATTGCTGATACTAGTAAGGCTAGACCTTAGCAACACAAGAAAAAGAAATATAAGATCAATAACGCGTGGTTCATCAAGATTAGATTTGACATCAATTATAAAACAGTTACTCAGTCAAACATTCTTTTCTTATTTTCATTTCTTGGCTCGTAATCAGTCACTATAAAATAATAACATCATGAGTGAACAAAATAAAAAAAAAAAAAATAATAATTAAAAAAGGGGTATTTTGGAACCAACTTTGCGGGGGGAGAGACGAGAGGCTGGGAAGATGATGTGAGGCGAAGCACTTTAGAAACAAAAACAAAAATAATAACAATAGTGGGTAGCTTCAACCACTTTTTGATAACAAAATTACATTGAATTATTCTAATGATTTCACTTCAATGATTTCATAGAAGGAAAGAGATATTTAAAATTTGTTTTTCATTTCGCGTCTTTTTTTTCTCTCTCTCTATTTATTTATTTTAAAAAAAAATTTCCTTTTTTTTTTGTTTTTTTTTTTGCGTTTTTGTGCAAAACGTCATTTTGTGATCAAATTCTACTATTCACTTTTGTGGTAAAATTGTATATATACATATTTTGTTTTTAATCACTATACAGTTTTTCTTTAATTATCATCATAATATATTTCTTTTCCTCCGTAATTGTTTATTACTGATTATACATCCTTATTATTATTGTCTTTGAGATACCAACAAATAGCTTTCTATTCCAAGGTTCCATACAAAAATCATAGAAAAAAATAAAAAAATAAAATAGAATAGAATATAACAAAATAACAAATACTATCAGTATTGAATCATATTAAAAAAAAAAAAAATAAATCAATCAATAAATAAATAAATAAATATAAAAATCACAAAAACTAAAGAACAGCTTAAACTATAGTAAATAAATCTATAAAAACTACAATCTTTATTAAACAATAAAATAAAAATAAAATTTATTTTAGGAATTCTAAAAAAAAAAAAAAAAAAAAAAAAAAAGGAAAAATCAAAACAGAAGAAAAAAACGGGGGTAAAAAAAAAATAAAATAAAATAAAAAAAAAAAAAAGTTTCCAAAATATAAAAAAAAAACAATTTTACTGTTTCAGAATTTTTTTTTACTAAATTAATTATAGCTTTGTTGTTATTTTTTATTTTTTTTGTAAAATTAGTTTTTAAAAATTTTATTTTTTGTTCTTTTCTTTTTTCGGTTGTTCAATTCAATTTAAAACAAGAATCACAATAATTAAATAATGTGTGGTATTTTCGGTTATTGCAACTATTTAGTTGAAAAATCAAGAGGTGAAATCCTCGAAACTTTAGTCGATGGGCTTCAAAAACTCGAATATAGAGGTTATGATTCAGCAGGTTTGGCTGTTGCCGGTGATAAACCAGGAACAAGCTTAGTCTTTAGAGAAAAGGGTAAAGTTGAAGCTTTGAAAAAAAAAATCAACTCTCAAAGAATAGAAAATTATGACGCCGAAGGTTTAAAAGGTCAAGTCGATAACCAACCATTTGATAGTAAAATCACTTTTAATAGCCACGTTGGCATTGCTCATACCAGATGGGCTACTCACGGTGAACCAAAAGCAATCAATTGTCATCCTCAAAGATCTGACCCAAAAAATGATTTCTTGGTTGTTCATAATGGTATCATCACAAATTATCAAGACATCAAAACTTTGTTGAAAAACAAAGGATTTGTGTTTGAAAGTGACACTGATACTGAATGTATTGCCAAATTATGTAAACATATTTATGATACCAACATTAATAACAATGTCGAATTGGATTTTCAAGGCTTAATGAAACAAGTTTTGTTAGAATTGGAAGGTTCTTATGGTTTATTGGTTATTTCTTCCCATTTCCCAGGTGAAGTAATTGGTACTAGAAAAGGTTCTCCATTATTGATCGGGGTTAAATCAGAACAAAACTTGAAAGTTGATTTTGTCGATGTTGAATTTCAATCTGATAAACCATTAAATCCAACTGATTTTAATGCCTTTGGTTCTTCAAATGGCTTATTAGCTCCTTTGGCTCCTCTTGATCATTTAAGACAATCTCAATCAAGAGCCTTTCTTTCTGAAGATGGTGTTCCAAAACCAATCGAGTTTTTTTTTGCTTCTGATCCTGCCTCTGTTGTTCAACATACCAAAAAAGTTTTGTTTTTGGAAGATGATGATATTGCTCATATTTATGATGGAGAATTACATATTCATAGAGCTAAAAAAGAAGCTGGTGAATCTTCAATTAGATCCATTCAAACTTTGGAAATGGAATTGGCTCAAATTATGAAAGGTCCATATAAACATTTTATGGCTAAAGAAATTTTTGAACAACCAGAATCTACTTTTAATACAATGAGAGGTAGAATTGATTTTGTCAATCATACTGTCACATTAGGTGGATTAAAATCATGGCTTGCAAGTATTAGAAGAAGTAGACGTATTATCATGATTGCTTGTGGTACATCTTATCATTCTTGTATTGCAACAAGATCTATTTTTGAAGAGTTAACAGAAATTCCTGTTGTTGTTGAATTGGCTTCAGATTTCCTTGATAGAAGATCACCAGTATTTAGAGATGATGTTTGTATTTTTGTTTCCCAATCTGGTGAAACTGCTGATACTATTTTGGCTTTACAATACTGTATTGAAAGAGGTGCTTTGACTGTTGGTGTGGTTAATGCTGTTGGTTCTTCCATTTCTAGACAAACTAGTTGTGGTATTCATATTAACGCTGGTCCAGAAATCGGGGTTGCCTCTACTAAAGCTTACACATCTCAATATATTGCTCTTGTGATGATTGCCTTAAGTTTATCAGATGATAGAATCTCAAAGAATCAAAGAAGATTAGAAATTATTGAAGGTTTGAAGAAAATCCCTCAACAAATTAAAGAAGTTTTGAAATTAGAAGATACTGTTAAAGAATTATGTTCTAGTTCATTGAATGACCAAAAATCATTATTATTATTGGGTAGAGGTTATCAATATGCTAGTGCTTTAGAAGGTGCTTTAAAAATTAAAGAAATTTCCTATATGCATTCTGAAGGGGTTTTGGCTGGTGAATTGAAACACGGGGTTTTAGCTCTTGTTGATGATCAATTACCAATCATTGCTTTTGCCACAAAAGATTCTTTGTTTCCAAAAGTTATGAGTGCTATTGAACAAGTCACTGCCAGATCAGGAAAACCTATTGTTATTTGTAACGATGAAAATGATATTAAAATTAAAGATAAAATGTGGGCTGTTTTGAAAGTTCCAACAACTGTTGATTGTTTACAAGGTTTATTGAACATTATTCCTTTACAATTGATTAGTTACTGGTTGGCTGTTAATAGAAATATTAATGTCGATTTCCCACGTAATTTGGCTAAATCTGTCACTGTTGAATAGATATAAATGATTTATGGGCTTTCAGTTGGAAATAAAAAGAAAATAAGCTTTCCATAAACTGCAAGTAAAATCCTTTGTTTTTTATCATTTGATTCAATGAATCAACCTTTTTTTTATTTTTTTTATTTTGTTTGTTTTGTTACTCACTTCTATAACGGATTCTTTTTTATTTTTATTTTATTCCTACCCACTTATATTTTATTTCATTATTGTTATTTTATAATCATTGATCATGACCACTTTAGAAACCTGCATATTAGAGCTTTAAATTTATATATGAAAATACATATATTTTATATATCTGAAAGTTCATTTATTAACTTTATGTAAGTACGATCAACTATACATATTTGTTTAACAAAATATAATAGATGAAGTATAGTAAATAAGTTAGTACTCTTCAAAGTTGGTGGAAACCATCATTTTGCTGTGACATCACATGACCAAACATATACCGGGTAAACAAGATTCCAAAAAAAATATTTTTTTTTTTTTTCTCTTCTTTTTGATTTTCAATGAATTTTTTTTATTTTTTAAGCCCTGCAAAAATCAATCAGTATCGAAAATTTGTTTTTCAATCACCCAGATTGTCAAAAAAGCTTGATAATTCAATATTAATTTCAAACTATTTTAAAGAAGCGTTGAAATAACAAACTATTAGAAGAGGGAAAACAAAGAAGCTTCAATTGGAACAAAAATAGAAAAAGAAAAAGAAAAAAGGAACAACAGAAATTTCTTCACCCTTTGATTAAACTCAAAAATTTAAATAAAATTTTCAATTATAGACAAAAATAGAAAAATAAAATCACAACGAAAATGCCACCAAAAGTGAAGAAACAACAACAACAAGATAAAGGTACCAAAGCTCAACAAAAGAAAAAGGCCAAACAAGCTGAAGACAAGACATTTGGATTAAAAAACAAGAACAAATCTAAAAAAGTCCAAAACTATGTCAAACAAGTTCAAAGTCAAGTTCAAGACCCAAAGAAACTTGAAGCTATGGCTAAAAAGAAAGCAGATGAGAAAGCTGCTCAAGAAAGAGCTAAAAAAGAAGCACTTTTAATGGGCACTGCAATTTTGGTTCAACAAAAAGTTCCATTTGGAGTGGATCCAAAATCTGTTTTATGTATATTATTTAAAGATGGAAAATGTACTAAAGGGGAAAGATGTAAATTTAGTCATGATATGAATGTTGGTAGAAAAGTGGCGAAGAAAGATTTGTTTACTGATTCTAGAGGTGATGAAAAAGAAAAAGATAAGATGGAAACTTGGGATGCCGATAAATTAAGAAAAGTTGTTTTATCTAAACATGGTAATCCAAAAACCACTACGGATAAAATTTGTAAATTTTTCCTCGAAGCAGTTGAAAATGCAACTTATGGTTGGTTTTGGACTTGTCCAAATGATGGGGACAAATGTAAATATAAACATGCTTTACCAGAAGGTTATATATTAAAGACCAAAGAACAAAGAAGATTGGAACAATTAGCAGCCGACTCAGCTCCTAAATTGAGTTTGGAAGAATTCATTGAAATGGAAAAAGATAAATTGGGTAAAAATTTGACTCCAATCACCGTTGAAAGTTTTGCTAAATGGAAAAAAGAACATCAATTGAAAAAATTGAATGAAATACAAAAGCTTGCTGCTAATGGTAAAAGATTATTGACCGGTAGAGAAGTTATCGAAAGAAAATTCAAAGATAAATTATTGGATGTTGGTAAACAAAGTTCGAGTGAAAACGTTGATGAAGATGATGAAGAAGATGATGGTGAACATGGTACAGTTTGGAATTTGAGTGAATTCCAAAAAGAATTGAAAGAAGCTGAAAAGAATGAAACTTACAAAGACTATGGTGATGGTACTAACTTTAACTTTGATGATGAAGAAGATCAACAACCAGAAAAAGAAAAAGTAAATGGATCAGAAAAAACTGAAAATACTGCCGAGAATAATCTTCCTGTAGATCCTGTTGTTCGACAAGAAACAGCCACTACTTAAATTTGATGATTCTTATTGTTAAGTATTATTTAATGAATGTTCCGACTAAAGAAAAAAAAAATAATAATTCAAAAGTTGTAGTTTTATATAGTTACCATAAATTATCAAGCATGTTGAAAATGAGTTTCAATAGGGGGTTTGACACCCTTTGAACTTTGCATGTTGTGGGAAATTTCAACGGGTAACTATTTGCTCGCCCCATCGCTTCGCTTTTTTTTTTTTTTTTTTTTTGCAGGAAAAAAAAAATTCAAACATACTTCAAGACTTAATAATAATAATAATGATAATATATAAATCAAAAATTAATATTATAATCCAAATAAATAAATAAATAGAATATGTCAATAATAATACCCGGAGACAAGCTTCCAGTGGATGAAGAAACACTTAGATCCAAGAAATTGAACATAGGGCCATCTATATACGTTGATCCATTACAACAAAATGAAATCATCATAAGTAATTCGGGAATATTTACTCATAAAGAAAAAAAGACAAAACAACTTATTACTGTTGAATCATCATCTAAAACTTATATTCCATCGGTTGGAGATTACGTGATTGGAACAATAGTGGGGGTTTTTGGCGAATTTTTCAAAGTCTCATTAAATGATTTTAACCCACCAGCAGTTTTGTCATATTTAGCATTTGAAAATGCCACCAAAAAAAATCGACCAAATATTAAAACTGGATCATTAATTTATTGTAAAATCAAAAATTTCGACCCAAATATTGAAGTGGAAGTTGAATGTATGAATTCTACCACAGGGAAATCCGACGGGTTTGGAGAACTTGTTGGGGGTAATGTCATTGATGTTGATCTTGCATTTGCAAGATATTTGATTTTCAATGAAGAAAACGATATTTTGATGAAATTAAGTACCAAATGTCAATTTGAAATTGCTATTGGGGTGAATGGTAAAATTTGGATCAAAACTGGTGGTTTAATGACAACATTGGCTTGTTGTGAATATTTGCAAGCAAGTCAATATATTAAGGCAAGTGAATTAGATGATTTATTGAAAACCATTTGCAAAAAACACAATATTTGATTAGTTTTTAGATCAAGTATATAATTACTAATTATGTTATATTATTATTATTATGTACCAATCCCATGGCGCCATCGTCACTTCACGTGCCCCCTCACAATTGCAACAACTTGTAGTGTAATGTGGCAATTTTCTAAAGAAAATCCCTTTAAAAATCGCACCTTTTACCAATAATAATAATAATAATAATAATAGTCTCTTATCTATTATTTTTGACTCACTTCACTTTGAAAGTCAGTTGGTGAAAAAAAAAAAAAAAAAAAAAAAAAGGAACCAGTTATTCACCACAGTTTAAGCGTGGGGGCTCTTGTTAAATTGATTTGTTTTCCCTTCAAGTACACACATTTTTTTGAAAAATTATCATTATTATTTTGAATTAGAAAAAAAGATTAAAATTATATCGCAATTGTAATTAATCATAATTTATCATCATTCAGCCGTTATCATTATTTAATAAAAGGAATATCTTCCATTCATATCGTTTAATAACTTGTTTCCGCACAATGACTACTACTGCTGCTTCTTCATCATCTGGCCCAGCAATTAAATTTCACAACAATTATTTTAAATCTGGAGGTCAAGATGTTTGGTCTCTTATTAATGAAACTGCAGCTGCTGCTGAAAAAGAATCTGGTGAAAAAATCATAAATTTAGGTCAAGGTTTTTTCTCTTATAGTCCACCAGAATTTGTTATTGAAGCTGGTAAAGAAGTTTATGACTTACCATCTAATAATCAATATGCACCACCTCAAGGTAAACCTGAATTATTGAAACAATTATCAACATTTTATACCGATAGTTTTAAAAGAGAAGTCACTCCTCAAAATATCTTGGTTACTACTGGGGCTAATGAAGGAATGCTTGCTGTATTTTTTGGGTTTTTGAATCCTGGTGATGAAGTTATTGTTTTTGAACCATTTTTCGATCAATATATTCCAAATATTGAATTGACTGGTGCTAAAGTTGTTTACGTTCCTTTACATCCTCCAAAAGAAATTGACGAAAAAACAATTGATGCTGGTGATTGGAAAGTCGATTATGAAGAATTAGAATCCAAAATTAATAAAAACACCAGAATTATTGTTGTTAATACCCCATTAAACCCTGTTGGTAAAGTTTTCAACGTTGAAGAATTGACCAAAATCGGTCAATTGGCAATTAAACATGATTTGATGATTGTTTCTGATGAAGTTTATGACAATTTGTATTATGGAGACTCTTTCCCAAGATTTGCCACTTTAACTCCAGATATTTATAAAAGAACATTGACTGTTGGATCTGCTGGTAAAGCATTTTCTTGTACCGGATATAGAATCGGTTATGTCATTGGAGAACCAGAATTAATCAAATATGTTCAAAGCGCTCATGTTAGAATTTGTTTTACTTCGCCAACAATCATGCAAATGGCAATTGCAAAAGCTTTTGAAAAAATTAATCAAGACAAAACTGAAAACAATTATATGGTACAAAATCGTAAAGCTTATAAAAGAAAATTCGAAATCTTATGTGGAGTCTTTGATGAATTGAATTTACCTTATACTAGACCAGATGGCGCTTATTATTTATTAGTCAATTTCAAAAAATTGGCAGTTCCAAAAGATTATCCATTTCCAGAAAAATTGCAAAATAGAGCTAACGATTTCAAATTGGCTTATTGGTTAATTAAAGAAATCGGAGTGGTTGGTATTCCTCCAACAGAATTTTACACCAAAGAAAATGAACATATTGCTGAAAATTTGTTGAGATTTGCTGTTTGTAAAGATGATGAATATTTGGAAGAAGCAGTTGTCAAATTAAGAGGTTTGAGAAAATACCTTTAAGTTGTTGTATACTTTAATCATCATTCCTTATCATTTGCATCCATAACATTATATTTCCTTCATCCAAAAGCATACATTCCTAGTTGTTGTTGTTTTCACTTTCGTTTATGATTTTACTTTAATTTTTTTTCTACGCTTATGTTTTAATTTAAATGAATTAAAAAAAAAAAAAAAAAAAAAAAAAAAAAAATTATTGTAGTAAACTCTATTTATATATATTATTACATTGTAGCTGGTTCTATTTATAATCATTAACTCTCATATTATTTACACTTTTTCATTAAAATTCTTCTATTCAATATCTAATGACATCTTTTAAGTTACCAAAACTCAAAACATCATCGATTTTAGTAACTCCACAAATCAACATAGTTAATCTATCAATCCCACAACCCCAACCTCCAGTTGGTGGCATACCATATTCTAAAGCTTTGACAAAATTTGTATCTGGAACCATTGATAATTCTGAATCATTGGAATTTTCTTTAAACTTCAATTGTCTTTTAAAATTTTCTTCTTGTTGAAATGGACTGTTTTCTTCTTCATAAGCATTGATATATTCTTGACCATTAATAAACAATTCAAATCTATTTGAAATCAAATATTTACGATCATTAGAATAAGTTTGTATTGAGCATTTAGATAAAGGTGACAATTCTACCGGATGATTAACAATTAATGTTGGCTCAATACATAATGGTTCAATAAAATGACCTGCCAACTTGTCTAATAAATTAGGAACAGATATTACTGTTGGTAATTTCACTCCAACTTTGATCAAATATTGTTTTAAACCTTCAAGATCAGATAAATCTAAAGGCAATTGATGACCTGATTGTTGTTCTATAGTAGGAATAAACTCCAATATTTGGAAAAATCTAGATTTGATTGTTGTAGCATCATTTTGATTTTTGACCAGCCTTGATTCAAAAATATTTATTAGTTTATTCAGATTTTCCACTATACTATGATCATCTTTGATATTTTTTGTGGTTCTAATGTAAGTTTTCACATTTGTTAAGATATCCAATAACATACCTTCAGTCAATTCAATCAATTGATTTAAATCGGTATAACTTTGATAAAATTCACAAGTTGAAAACTCTGGATTATGAATCGAGTCAATACCTTCATTTCTAAATACTTTACCAATTTCAAACACTTTATCCAACCCTCCAACAACGAGTTTTTTCAAATATAATTCAGGAGCAATTCTTAAATTCAAATCAATGGGGAGTTTTGTCTTGGAATCTTTCATATGTTCCGAATGAGTGGTAAATGGAGTTGCATTAGCTCCATTTGCAGTATTAGAAATTATAGGGGTTTCTACTTCAATAAAACCTTTTTTTTTGATCAAAAAATCACGAATGGAATTGATAACACAACTTTTTATAATTAATGGTTCCAATTTCAGTTTTTGTAACATCATATTACGAATTTTATAATTTGGATATTTATTGTCAAAATCAATTGAATCACTAGCAGTTTTAGAAATTGGTACTAAAGATGGTGACAAAATTTGAATGAAATTTGTGGCTCGAAGGGATAATTCTCCAGATTTAGTTCTAAATGGGTATCCTTCAATTGAAATACAATCACCAATTTGTAAAAAATCATGACTTGAAATATAATCTTGCGAGGAAATTTCATTATTTTTAAATTCATTAATGGTACCTAATGCATAAACCACTTGAACTTTTTGAAAATCTTGAATTAAATCTATAAATACTAATTTTTTCCCCGATTTTCTAATTCTTTGGATTTTTCCTTCTAATAAATAAATCTTATCATCATTTGTTTGTTGTTGATGTTGTAAATTTGAAAATTGTTGTCGAAATTCAGAAATTCTTAAAATATCCCGAGCCCCATTTTTTTGTCGGGCAGAGTTAATTGTTGGATAATATTTTTTTAAATCTTTATTAACGGTTTCAACTCTTTGTTCATAACTTAATTCATAAGTTGATTCCAAGCATTTGAAGATTTTTGAAAACTGATGGGGGTTATTTGTTAAACCTTTCTTTAAATATGAACTTTTATCAGCAAAAATACCATAACTACTTTTTCTCCGAAGAGTGGTACGTAACATTATTCCAACTCCTTTTTGTTTTCACCTCCAAATCTATTTTGATTAAAACCAATAATCCATTTATATTATTCCTCATCTCTATTTTCTATTTTTTTTTTCTCTCTCTCTCTCTCTGATTTTCAACTATCTTCAAAACGGGTGAAATACCCCCTTTATTATCAATACAAAAATGATCTCCCCAGAACCAACATAAATGATAATAATTATGTATTATAATAGGTATACCTATGTCAGAAATTACATTTATTGATTATATTATAAAAAAAACAATAAATTCCCTTATTTGTTCCTGAAACAAAATTACGTTTTTGAATACCAAAATCAAGTTCTTTAGTGCTATTAGCTCAAATTAGACCAGAAATTATCAAGCTTATTCAAAACTTTAAAGAAACTTTTGGCGAAAATCTTGTCAAACATTGAGTTTCTAGTGAATAATTTCAAATGGACTGATATCAGGAAAGAAAAAATTGATCAATATTTTTTTATCATTATTATTACAAATAACACAAGAACAATTATTGGAATAGTACAAATTCAGGTCACGTGGTATGTAGTTTGCTGAACAATTGAAGAAGGTTAATTTTTGATCAGTGAAAAACAAGATATGTCCCTGGTGGCCACTTGTGTCGCCGCGGTGTCCTACTTTGTAGGAGCCAAGGTTCATTTCTCTATCCGTCCATAATCCAAGACCGAAGGACGCTTCAGTGTCTGATGGGACAAATACATGTTTGACACGCATCGTGTCTATTGTCAAGGTAATAGCCATAAAGGTAGGCAACCCAATCAGGGTTAAGCCATACATAAAGCAATACCGAATAAACCTCATCAGATTTCCCTCCAATCGGGGTTTTTTGTTTTTTGCTATTATAAATTAATATTTGTAGTTATTAAAAGTTATTCATTGATCATTAAAAAAAACATTATTTAATTTTTTTTTTTTCTTTTTTTTTTTTCATTAATAATTACAGTCAAGCTTTGTGTGTTTTTTGTTTTTTTTTTACTATCACAAAATGTCGTACTCTGTAGAGAAAACGCAAATTACGTTGAAATAAATATTAATATTAAAAATTGCACCAATAGAAAGTTTATGCATTATAAACTACAATTTTCATACTGCTAAAATGATGAATCATGAATTTCTAAAAAAAATTAAAAAAGAGCCAGAACATGTTAAATCTCTATTAGAATGGTTAGATATATCTTTAAAGCTAATTGTTGGAAAATGAATATGCAAACAAAATGAGCTAGCGACGATTAATGATTCTTAGAAACCAAAGAAATTTGAGAGATGAAAGTACAAGATTGTAGAACTGTAAGTTTAGAAAGAAATAAGAAAGAGAAAATGATAAGTCTTTATATAATTCAAATATACACAAAAATAACTTGAAACTGTTTATTATTATTTTTTATATCTTTTTTTTTTTTTCATTCACAACTAAAGCAGACCAAGTACACAGAGACTTTTGGAAAAGTCTGTGTTTGAACTTCGGTAAACCATTTTTAATGTATGAAACGAGATGTCATTCAATCCTAAAATTCAAAAAGTTTTCATACTAATCAATAAGTGCCAAGTAGTCAATGGAAATTTCCGATTGAATATATCTGTAATCCCCTTCATATTCATGTGTTCATTATAAGCAGCAAGGTGATAATATGCTCATTATAAGTACCAATGTGATAATCCACCTATTGACTAAAGTCTTGCTGACAAAGTTTTATACATGGATAAAATTCAACAAGTTTTCAATCAATTTGTGCCAAATAGTTGCCAACCATTGCTGGCTACATAGACACCTTCTCCTTTCGTCATAAAGTAACTTCCTCGTAATTGCAACTATATGCCTCTTACAATACTAAATAAATTATTTTTCAAGCTCAAAGATTTTTATTCAATTATACACGGATTTTTTTTTTTTAAAAAAAAAACTAAGGTCAACCAGAGATACTTTCAGTTAGTTTATTGCTCTACCAATGAGAATAATGCTTATTATAAGTAAATTTTCTTGATATCAGATAAAAATGTAAATGTAATTTCGTTATTTTCATTATATTTCAAGACGATAACGCAGTAAAAATTTTTGATCATCATTAGAAAATTAGCAACAATTGGTGAATCATATTAGACGACATTCAACATACAATTTGATTCGAAGTTTTTTTTTTTGATCTTCCCCTTGTATCAATTGATATTTGGCTAATTATATATTATTTAAGCAGATTAAGACTGAGAAGATTGAATTTCGACGACGGATTTTTATAGTGCGAAATTTTTTTTGGCCAAGCATCGCTGCTTAACCGAAACAAACGTGACCAAAAAAAAAATGAACCGCGTTTTTTTTTTTTTTTTTTTTTTGTTTATTTTTTGAAATTTATGATTTATTTTTGTATTCAATCACGCGTACTGTTTTATATTTTTATACACTTACAATAATATCATTTAAAAAATGACAGTTGAAGAAACCATAAATATCAAAAAACACAAAGTTGATAATAATGAACGTCCTCGCGTTATTAAGAAACAAAAAACTTCTTCTTCAGCCTCCGATTTCCCTTCACATTTGACTGAATTTGTTCCTCCAACAATTCATAAATCATTAATAACCACCAATACTAAAACTGCAGATATTCATGGGTCATACACTTATATTTCCAAAATCCCATCAGCAATTGTCTCAAAAATGGAATCTACTGAAGAATCCATCGATGATGAGATTATAATGGGAATCGATGAAGCGGGTCGTGGACCAGTTTTAGGATCGATGGTTTATGGTATAGCATATTGTTTAAAATCTGAATTAAAAATTCTTAAAGAAACAGAATTTGATGATTCTAAAAAATTGACCGATTTCAAAAGAACAGAGCTTTTTTATGCTATTTGTAATAATAACAATGATGATGATGACGATACGATTTCAAATGAATCGCCTCAAAAAAAATTAAATTCTAATATTGGATATGCAATTACCAATTTATCCGCAAGGGATATTTCTTCAGAAATGTTGAATTCTGAAAAATTCAATAATTTGAATAATCAAGCTCATGAAACTACAATTGATTTGATCACTAAAATTTTGCAATTGTTGAATCATAATAACAATAGTAAATTAAAAGTAACGGAAGTTTATATCGATACTGTGGGACCTCCAACTACATATCAAGATAAATTATCAAAACTTTTTCCTCAATTAAAAGTAACGGTTAGTAAAAAAGCCGATTCTATTTATCCAATAGTTAGTGCAGCATCGGTTGTTGCAAAAGTTACCAGAGATATTATATTGAAGAAATATCAATATCTTGAAAATCAAAATAATAATACCAACAAAATTAAACAAGAAGAATTCGGTTCAGGGTATCCCTCAGATCCTAAAACAACTAAATATTTGAATGGGAAAATTCATGATATTTTTGGTTGGAATCAAGTTATTCGATATAGTTGGCAAACCGCCAAAACGATTTTGAATAATAAAACTACAGAAATCATTTGGGAAGATGACATTAAATTGAAAAAAATCGATTATGGTGGGCCAGGAGTCGATCTGTTTTTGAGAAAAAAAGAAAAAGATGATAATGATTTGGAAAATTTGGAAGTTTCAACGTTATGGTATGGAAGTAATATTACAACAATATAGTAACCAATAATAATAATATATGGAAATTGTATTGAATTTGTCATCTTCATAAACTTCATAAGAAAGAGTTTTATATTATCCGAAAATTTGAACTCTACATTTATTATTTTGCATCAATGCATCATTGAGATTCAAAACTCTAAATAGAAAACTTTGTTAACTATAATAAAGATACACAAAGAAACGAAAATTAATAGAAATAAAGTAGTGCACACTATGGACCCAAGAAAGAAAAAACAGAACAAAAAAAAAAAAAAAAAAAAAAACAGAAAAACAAATCACATACATCATTATTAATTCTAAATATCTTTTTGATATGACATTGCCTAAAAGCTTCTTCATCTTTTCAACAATTCTTGTCTAGTTTGTCTCAAGGTCTCTTCTAAAGAACAAATCTCATAATCTATGGAATTTTCTCTGATTTCATCACTATCCCAAATATCTTCAAAATCTTCTTTTTCTTCTTCTTCACTATCCTCAATCACCTCACTATCTTTTTTTGTCATAAATGATTGATCAGTTGAACTCAGACACCCGATATCAAAGTTGATTTTTTTAGGGGATTTTGAATCTTCATCTAACCTGATTTTATCATCGTTATTGTCATTGATGTTACCTGTAAATGTTGCGGATGTGGGGCTCATGTTATTTGAATCTTGTAACAAATCATCCAAATTCGACATATTTCTAACCATCATGTTTCTAAATTTCAAATCATCTATTGAATGACGAGGTTTGAAATCACTGTAACTACAACGACGGTTATGATCTTTTATGGTATTATTTGCTGAAGTATTATTGATGTTATTAGTATTATTATTATTATTTAGACTATTGGTTTGAGTGAAAGGATTTTTGAAAGAAGAAGATGGTATTGTTATATCTTCATTATAAGATGATGATAAAGAAGGGGACGTTGTTGATCTTGCTTGTAAGATTTGAGAAATAGACGCTCTTCTCAATTTTTTGAAATCATCATCTGACGCTCTTTGAGATTCATTGTTATATTCATTTTCATTGTTAAATTGTTGTTGTTCAAGATTTTCTTGTTGTTCTTCTTTTAAGTAATCATTATAAGTGAAAAATGACAAAGTGGCCGAGTTTTTATCTCGAATCAAATCTTCAACAGAAACTACACTTTTTCTTCGTGTGGCATTTTTTCTTGCAGCGCTTTGAAGATTAAGATCTAAATTTGTATCATATTTTGGTAAAGAAGAATCATTGGTAATATGAGAGTTTGATCTTGGTTTATTTTTATGATTAATTGTTTGATCTTGTTGACGGGAATATAAATGATTATTACTAGCAAGAGAATTTCCAAGAATGATTGAAGGTCTTCTTGATGATGCTTGAATCACCTCTATATTATCATTATTATTATTACATTTATTATTACTTGAGTTTTTATTATTATTATTATTTTGACAAGATTTATTCGCAAATGCTTCAACACAAGCGTTTAAAACTGGAGCAACGTAATTTTCTTGATCAATATGACTTGGAACAATATTTGAATATCTTCTTTTAAGTTTGAGGAATTTTGGATCTGTATCATGTTCGACACTTCTTTCAAAAATGGTGTCGCTAGAAGTTGGTAAACTAGGATAATTACTACTATATCTTCTAGGGTATCTATTTGTATATGATGTTGAGAATTTTCTTAATTGTGGACGAGGAACAACAGATCCGAAGGGTTGTTCCGAAGTATCTGTAAGTGTAGTAGATGAACCCATTAATTATAATTTTTTGAATATTAATCCATGAATAATATTTAATGACAAAATAAATGAAATAGAAATTAAAATAAAAAGATAAAAAAAAATTGAAGCCGTAATTAATATATATATTGTTTGCACAAAGAGCAAAAGTAGAAAAAAAAAATAAAAAAATAAAAAAATAAAAAAAGGGCAGGAGAAGATAAAAAGAGGATAAGGATAAAAAGAAAGAGAGAAAAAAAAAAAAAAAAAAAAAAATCAACGGCAACAGTATAAACAATTATTTTTAAACAAAGAGAGATAAATATAACGATTTTTGATAATAATAATAATAAAAAAATTAGAAACGAAAAATAATATAATAAAACAATAAATGTGAATTATATTAATAATAATTAAATAATACCCCCTCTTATCATTCTTGCTCCTTCCTTCGGAAATTTAATTATTATTTTAAACGAATAAATCTTAATTGTCCCGCAATTTTAAGGAAATTTTCCTATTTCTGTGTTACCGGTAACTTCTTATAAAACTACGGCAAAAAAAAAAAAAAACAACAACATGAAATACTTTTAGTTAATTTTTATCAATTTGAACAAAAAAATAAATCATCAATTATACATTATGTACAGTCAATGTATAAAAAATAAAATAATAAACATATATATATATATATATATATATAAAACTGCTTTTTTCTAAAATAAAATATTTATTTTAAACCCTGATCTTACTAATATCAAAATATGATACTATGGTGATAATAGTAAACTTAGGATAACACCATGATATTGAATAAATTCAAGTAATAAGAAAAAGTCCATATAAATGAATTATAAACAATCAATATTGTATGTTATTATATATTTTATATATATATATATATACAGAAAATTATTGTGGGTAATAAAAAAAAAAAAAAAAAAATGGTCATGAATTAAAAAAATACCCTTTTGTCCTTTATCTCATCTTATTTTTTGCCTGTTCCTTTTTACTATTTTTGATTCTCCCCTTCTCTCCCCCCATGAAAAGTACCTTAACCCCGCGCAATTATCTTTTATCTTTTGATTGTTTCACCCACCTTTTTTTTTTTTTTGTTTTTCTCACTCTTTCTTTGACAGGGGATTTTTTTGCCATATACATATACTCAGGTGGGCGGCGGCTTGGTTGTTGCTTATGAGCAGAGAAAGAAACTGAAGAAATAAAAAAAAAAATCAATCATGTGTATATCGCGTGATGCTTTTCGGGGCAGAGATAGTTTTGTAGATTTAGCCCGCATGTGACCACTATCAAGCCATGATACTTTTTTGGGTTTGCTGAGGTGCGTTAAGTAAGCATCTTCCTTTTTTTCGTTTTCTTTTTCTTAGGGGCAGCAACAGTGGTTCGTAACCTAGTATGGGCGCTTGCACACCCACCACAGTTGGAAAATTTTGTGCGTAGGATCCAGTTAGAGAGACTGAGGAAAAAAAAAAAAAAAAAAAAAAAATCTTAGTGAACGTACAATTTCAGCTTGGTGATATCTGTTTTGGAGCTTTGTCAAGAAGAAATAAGAAGTAAAGCAAAAATGTCTAGTTTCGAACCAGTTGTTGTTATTGATGGTATGTAGTCCATAATTACTATTATAAATAAAATAAGAGAGACAAAATGACAGTATCAATATCATTATAATTATAATTATTTGAAGAAAGAGATGAATTTGAAAAATTGAAAAAAAAAAAAAAGAAAACAAAAAAAAAAACCAGCAACTTGATCAGTAATTTGAAAATTTTATCACGATTCCATTAGAAAATATACTTCACAATAATTCACAGCAGAGCAAACGATATTCCAAAATATTATTAAACGTTCATGACATTACAAAAAAATCAGAACTTTTTTACATTTCGATAAGGATGCAATACAAAAGATTATGATAATCAGTTCCATCTTTGCAAT
The DNA here is from genome assembly GCA_031124825.1 of Saccharomycopsis vini. NCBI lineage: Eukaryota > Fungi > Ascomycota > Saccharomycetes > Ascoideales > Saccharomycopsidaceae > Saccharomycopsis > Saccharomycopsis vini. The sequence continues at coordinate 23,260 of JASTUB010000074.1, forward strand.
TTGTTGGGGTTCATATTATTTATTGAGAGAAAAAAAGTGAAACAAGTATTTTTGTTTTTCTAAAATGATTTTGGGTGACTTGAAATATAACTGTGAACTTCATATCTCGTTCAAAAGTTCTATTATAACTAGTCTCAAATAATCAAAGGGAGAATAAAAAGGAATTCATTTCGAGAAAATATATAATTATCCATATTGATTATTTTAATACTTGATATATTGTCATTTTTTAATCGTTTATCTATTATTATATTTTACTAACCATCTCTTATTTTTACAGGTAAAGGACATCTTTTAGGTCGTCTTGCTTCAACAGTTGCCAAACAATTGTTGAACGGCCAAAAAATCGTCATTGTTAGAGCTGAACACTTGAACATTTCTGGTGAATTTTTCAGAAACAAATTGAAGTACTACGACTACTTGAGAAAAGGTACTAGATTCAACAAAACCAGAGGTCCATTCCATTTCAGAGCTCCATCAAGAATCTTCCACAAAGCTGTTAGAGGTATGATCCAACACAAAACCGCTCGTGGTAAAGCTGCTTTGGAAAGATTGAAGGTTTTCGAAGGTGTTCCACCACCATACGACAAAAAAAAGAGAGTCGTTGTTCCACAAGCTTTGAGAGTTCTTAGATTGAAACCAGGTAGAAAATTCACCACCATTGGTAAATTATCTACTGAAGTTGGTTGGAAATACGAAGACGTTGTCGCCAAATTGGAAGAAAAAAGAAAAGTTAGAAGCGCTGAATATTACGCTAAAAAGAGAGCTTTGTTGAAAAAACAAGCTGCTGTCAGTGCTAAAGTTGCTGAAACTAAAGTTGGTCAAGAATTAGCTGCTCTCGGTTACTAAATTCTTTGATTAATGATTGGGAAAATAACAAAAAACAAACAAACATTAGTTAATCTTTTTGATTTCTTTTTTTAATTATTATGTTCTTTGCTTCTTCATTTGCAATACAATATAATGTCTTTATAACCTATATCGGTTTCACTGTAGATTACTTATTATCTAATAGATCTCAACCCAACCCATATTGTTCAATGTCGATGAATGTGGTTCTGTCGCCAATTATATTTTGCATTTTTTGTAGGTGAACAGAATTAAAAAAAATTTGCATTTCCTTTTTGTGATTATGCACAAAATGTCAAATTCTTAACATACATAGTTTGCGTTACACAAATGCAAATAAAAAGTTATGCAGACCAACGACTCACACAAAACATTGTAAATACAAAACCAACTTATTATTATGTCAATTTTTTTTAAGTCACCATTAGTATGATTATACCTTATTTATTTTATTTTCCCCTCATATTTGATATCAAGCAAAACACATACTCAGAAAGATAATAATAAAAAAACAAGGTGTACTATAATTTATTTATTTTTATTTTATTTACCCCCCCCCCCCCCCCCCCATATAAAATAAACAAAACTGGATCAGAATTAAAATCGACCCATTTGCCTTGAATATTATAAAAGTTTTGAAAATTTCTTACAAGTAAAACTAAAAAGTTGTCATATGTTTCCTAGCGCATCTTATATCGATACCCAAAAAACAGACCCCGAAGTAGCTATAAACTCAAGACAACCATTAATGAAGCATTCAATTTGTTTTCCCAATTGTTCTCAATATTACCGTGATGGTGGCAATGTCTGCAGTCGCATGTATGACACTAATTCTCTGGTTTCAAGATCCACATCTATAAATTCAATAAGAGAATTATTTGATATCGATTATGAACATCAAGATGATGATGACGATTATGATGATGTAAAAGCACCATTATCAACACAAAATGGGTTGCAAAATAATAATGACGACGTCAATTCGATGAAATATGAGCCTCGATGTTGGAGAAAAGAATTCAGTAACTGGAAGATTTATTCATATCCTAACAATAATGGTACTGATGATAATTATGATGAAATTTTCCAATATTCGTATGGGTATAAAAGTTTTATTGATTTAGAAACTACTAAACAAGCAACAGATTATGGTTCTAATGTTGATAATAATAACAAAGAAACAACTTCTTTGGATAGCGACAAAGCCGTTATAGGTGGTGATTATGATAATGATGATGAAAAAAAAGCTATTACAAAAAATATATATGGTCTTGATGGAACTCTGGATAGAGAAAAGACATTTTCAACGCTTCTGAATCAATATTATGAACCAAGTTGCTCAAAAAAAAAGAATAATAGAAAAAGAAACAGAGTAGATTATGAAGAAGAAGAAGAAGATGGAGATAAATGTTTACTTATCAATGACGGGATTAATAAAGATATAATCTGGGTACAAGAAATAAATGATAGAAAAAAATGCAAAAAAGAAGTAAGTCAGTAAAAATAAATTATGTGATTTTTCAGATATATACAGATGGCATTGAAAGAAAAAAAAAAAGATAAAAAAAATGAAAAAATGAAAACCTTAAATGGTTTAACATTTTAATTCATATTAGAAGAAACAGAATCAAATTAGAGTGGTATATATAAATTTGTTTTCCATAAAGGTATAATCTTCTACAATTTTTACTTTTTTCTTTTGCTTTAAGAAATCTATTTTGTTCAGCCATAAAATTGAGTTTGTGATAAATTACTGAGTTCACTGCAAAAAAAAAAAAAAAAAAAAAACCTTCTATAAAACAAAAAATATAAATTCTTTTCATGATAAATAAATAAGTAAATAACTAAGAATAAATCACCAAGTATCTCAGAGTAAAGATGAAATTCTAAGAAACAGGCTTACATGCAATATTGATTTTTTGGTGTATACATGAAATTGAAAGTTATTTTTTTATAATAGTACATGGTAATATTGTTATTTTAGATTATTATATCATATTATTCAATTCTTCGACATTCAGACAGAAAATTCGCCATTGGATTTTACAAATCCCTCATGTCCAGTGACAATTCCTTATACCAATTTCAAGAGAAGTAAAATCAAAACTAGTTTTTCATACACTAAATTTCTTTAGTACCACTTAAGTAGCATTTTTTTCATAATATTCTATGGTTGTAATAGCAGCCAAAAAATAATATACAAAAGAACTTTGTAATTTTAGATATTGTCAAGATTCAATGGGTGATGAAAAAGTTAAAAAATTGGACGAGTTGGGAATTAAACCCAAGACCTCTCCCATGCTAAGGGAGCGCGCTACCAACTGCGCCACACGCCCAGATTGTATTGTATTAAAGTAATTGTGACTATCATCCAGTTAGAATGTTTCATTTTTTTTTTTTTTTGATTTCAAGAAATTTCTCTGTTAAAAAAGATAGTTCTAGCACCACTTAAACCGAAAGGTATTAGTATTGCTAAAATTGAAATGCTTCCATCTCAAGGTGGGTTTGGCCTATTACATATTGAAGATCAATTTGTTGGTAATCATTGCAATATCATTCTCTCCCTTATTACCAATTCCAATAAACAATTTTATTCAATATATTTTAAATCTAATATTCAATCGATAATTGATTCTTTTATTAGAAAACACCTTGTTCAATATAATGACATAATTATGTCTCCTACACAAATTTTTACTACACCATGGGTACTGGTAATGGCAGGATATCCAATTTTAGTAAATAAGAAAGAAGATATAACACATTCTCTTAGAAATGCAATAATAACGCTGCGTGTCTTAAATTCATATGAGAAAACATGGATATCATCTTGGTTTAATACCATTCGCATGCAAGAAAAACCAATGTCACTTTAAATATTAACTATAGAACAAAGAGCCAAATTTATACAATCACATTTGGAAAATGATCTATTAAATGATATTATAATTGATTTTAATGGTGAAAAAATAAATAATCATAATTTAAGGCTGATGAGTAAGAAAAAGCAGCAAAAGAAACTGCAAGGTGCACAAAGTGAAACCATCTCTAATGCTATTGGTTTTTCTCAACAAGATTGGCAATTATTTTGGGATAAATTCAAGAAATTACTGCTCATTTATTCAGCCAAACTTCAAAATTTACATTTCGCTCTCATTGGTTCACAAATTTGGACTTTCTTTAAAGATTGTTTACATTGTGGATACAAATATGATGGCAACAAATCAAATATAATTCATCACATTCTTCACACATGCTCTTTCACTGAACAAATTAAGAGTGTCTGTGGTCTATCATCAATCCATTTCAAATGCTTTACTAAGCAATCTTCTTTTATTTTACACGATTTGATCAAATGGGACCAATTTATTTATATCCTTATGGAAGTAGATCGAAGGAGAAACCAATTGGAACCTTATTCTCTGCGATCCTATAAGGACAATGAACAACTTATTAAAGGTATTTTTTGGTCTATCTGATCATAAAATATTTTTTGTTATAGCTGTTCATTGTTATATGTAACTCATATGTTTTCTTCTTTTTTTCTTTTATCCGGTCTTCAATTTTTAATTCTTCCCTAAGTTTTATTTTCCTATGAGACAGAACTGATGTCCTTTTTTAGGTTTTTCCCCCTTATTTAGTGTATAATCTTTTCCTTTAACGTACGACTTTTTGTGATGGTAAAAAAAATCAACTGTTCTATTTCTAAATTGTTAATGGTATCATTTTTCAATATACCTAAAGACAACAACTTTGGTGCTATGTTCTTATGATTCTATTTTTTGTATTTCTGTGCGTAGCCCAGTACAAAAGAGCTCGAGTTCGATTCCCGCACTCCATTAGTAGTGAGTAGTAATCTCACACTACTAATGGAGTAGCACCTTTTGCAGATTTCCTCCTACCTTCAAAGATTGCCTACATGGCTGCAATACGCACATCCAACCCCCCTGGTCATGAGTATCCCCCTTCTCTGTGGGATGACAAATTTATAAAAATAAGACTACTGCTGTTTACTACAAATATTGAAGAAATACAACTAGCACAAAAGGCATTGGCGCTCAATACATATGTTTTCTCTCGCATGTATTATCGTGAACCCTTCAATCCAATGCTGCCAGATGAAATTGCTCTGCTAAAAAAGATAATTACAGCACCCCTTAAACATAAAGGTATTAGTATTGCTAAAAGGGAAATGCTTCCATCTCAAGGTGGGTTTGGCCTCTTGCACATTAAAGATCAATTTGCTGGTAGTCATTGCAATATATATCATTCTCTCCCTTGCCACAAATTCCAATCAACAATTTTATTTGATAATTGACTCTTTTGTTAGAACACACCTTGTTCAACATAATAACATCATTATGTCTCCCACAAAAATTTTCACTACACTATGGGTACTGGTAATGGCAGGATATCCAATTTTAGTAAACAAGAAAGAAGATATAACCCATTCTCTTCGAAATGCTATAATAACACCGTGTGTCTTAAATTCATATGACATGGATATTATCTTGGTTTAATACGATTCGCATACAAGCAAAACAAATGACACTTCAAAATTCTCATTTCATACTTCTTGGTTCATAAATTTGGACTTTCTTTGAAGATTGTTCACATTGTGGATATAAATATGATAGTAACAAATCAAATACTATTCATCACCTTCTCCACACATGCTCTTTCACTGAACAAATTAAGAGTGTTTGTAGTTTATCACTAATCGATTTAAAATGCTTCACTCAGAAATCTTTTATTTTACACGATTTGATCAAATGGGACCATTTTTTTTACATTTTTATGGAAGTAGACCGAAGAAGGAACCAATTGGTACCTTATTCTCTACGCTCCTATGGACGATGAACGGCTTATTAGAAGTATTTTTTGGTTTATCTTATCATGAAATATTTTTATTATAAATGTTCGTCTCTTTATGTAATTCCTCTATGTTCGTTTTTTTGTTTCCTTTTATCTGGTCCTCACTTTTTTTTTTTCTCCCCTAAGTTTCATTTAATTTACTATTGGTTATTGTTAAATTTCACTTGCTTTTATTTTAATTTCTTATCCTCTTATTATACATGAGGGGAGTTTTTTTTATTATTATATTCATTATAATAGTAATACAATTGATTTTGTTTTTCTATGAGAAAGAAATGATGCCCTTTTTTAGGGTTCCCCTCCCCCCCTTATTTAGTGTATAACATGTTTCTTCAATGTACGACCTTTTGTGATGGTAAACAAATAAATAATCCCAATTTATATCTGATGATGAATGGCAATGTTTTTGGAAAATGTTCAAAAAGTTCCTGGTAATTCATTCGGCCGAAGTGCGAAATCTTCATTTTCTAATGCTAGAAGCAAATATATGGTCTTTTTTTAAACATTGTTTAAATTGTGGTCATGTATACAATAATAGTAATAAACTGAATATCCTTAATCATATTATTCAAAAATACCAAGTAAGTCAGAAAATTACAAATATTTGTGGGATACTTTATTCCAACTTGGCTGAAATTATGAAACTGAGATATTGAAATTTGAGATATTGAAATCTACGTTATTTAATCAAATTGGACCAGGTTGTTTTTATTTTTAGTGGATTGAATCGAATAAGGGACCATTTATTACATTATTACATTACTCTTCACGAACCAGTATGGACAATGAATCTATCATTAAAACTATTTATTGATCGCTATGATTATTAGACATATTTGATTTTATTTGATTATACCTGAGGGGTTTGTTTCATTGACATATTCTTTAATATCAATGCAACCATTGATTTTTGTGATGGTCCAAAAAAAAAAAAAAAAAAAAAAAAAAAAACAATCAAACATTGCTAAATCATTAATTCAAACGAGCTAACAAAATTTGGGCCTCCATTATGATTAAGATCAAATACTAACACCAAAAAAAATATTTTTTTCGAATCAATAATTACGCAGTCTGAATTGAAACTTACATATTAGATGTCTCCAATTACGAAAAGAAAAAAAAAAAATCTATTAAATGCATAAACTTATATTACAAATTTTACAACCCATCAAACTCACCAAAAACAGCACCTTGCAGCTTCTTCTTTTTTTTACTTCTCACAACTTCTTTCCAATCTTCTATTGTCTCTTCATCACTAGTGTCACTTCCATCTTGCATAAGCTCTTTCTCTATTGCTTCTCTTTTTCTTTTAGCCTTTTCTTTTCTAATTTGTTTAGCTTCTTTGGTGTTTACTTTTAAAGACCAAGCCTCATTTATTTTTTTCTTTTCTTTCTTCATCTCCTTCTCTTTCTTTTTGAGCTCATTTTTTAATTCCTCTAATCTTGCCTTTTCTTTTTGAGCATTCAAGTATTTATAGTTATCCAAATCAACTTGATTTATCAACCATCCTCCTTCATTCAATTTACCTTCATCAATGTACTTTGTTTCAGGCATACGAGGCATACGAATTAATCCATAAGCTTTGGCTAAACCAATATAGTCAAAGCTTTCTAACCTAAAAATAGATAATGCTGAATGTTTTGAATAATATCTTATGAATGCCACAAAACTTCGAACAGAAGAATCGTAACGACCCCTGTCTTCTAATATCCATTTTTCAACCAACTTTTCTAATTTATTCTTGAATCCGTAATCAATAGATAAGTCTATATTGAGTTTTCTTGATGATGCTTCTTCTGCTTCTTTTTCTTTTGCATCGTCTTTTTCCTCATCGCCCTCGTCTTTGTTGTCATCCTCGAATAATGGTGCCATATCAACTTTTTTCACTCTCATAAAATCCACGTAATCTTCTTCTCTACCTTTATTTAATAATACCACAGCTTTACCCACCTTGTTAGCACGACCAGTTCTCCCACAACGATGAAGAAAAACATCTGGATCAGTTGGGGGATCCACTTGGATCACAAGATCAACATCAGGAATATCGATACCTCTAGCGGCAACATCTGTAGCCATCAAAATCGATTTTCCAGCCGCTTGATTATTTGCAAATGCTTCCAAAGTTCTCATTCTAGGTTTGAGTTGTAATTTCCCATGGATAGAAAAAAATTTAATGTCAGAATTAGTAGATGCTTGAGTTAACAAGTATGCAAACATTGAATAGAAATATGTAACTGAAACACATGTTGGGAAATATACGATTGCTTTTTTGAAGTTCAAAGAGGCTATAAGGTTGAACAAAGTTTTAATTTTATTTTCTGGCTTCACCACATGATAATTAATGGAAAGAGATTTTGGGGCAGCATTCAATGCCGCAGAGCTTTTGACTGTAACTTTCACAGGATTTGACATCCCGATTTTGAAAATCATGTCACCAGCACTAGCAATAGTGGCAGAAAATAATCCAATTCTTTTTTGTCTTGGAAGTTTCCTCACAATTTCACGAATGGTAGATTCAAATGAAATATCCAATAAACGATCAGCTTCATCAAGAACCAAACATTCAAAAGACTTGAATTTCTTTGCAATGATAGAAGAAGATAAAAATTCTAGAAGTTTACCTGGAGTACCCACCAATATTTGAGGCTTTTCTTCAATGAAATTTTGAATATCTTCTTGTAATGATGTCAAAGACCCTACTATTTGTTGCGTTTTAATTTCATTTGGTAGTTGTTGATTTTTGATAGTTTCTTCATCCTCAGGATAATATTTCAAAATATTTGTGAAAACAGAATTGATTTGAAGGGCCAATTCACGGGTAGGAGCAACCACCATAGCAAAAATACCCCCTCTTTTAAAATCCTTATTATTGATAATTCGTTGAAGAATAGGTATCACAAAAGAGATCGTTTTCCCTGATCCTGTAACTGCCTCAACTACAACATCTTTATTACCAGTAAGTAAAGGTATAGTAGATGCTTGTACTGGGGTCATGTTGGTAAACCCTTCAGCTTCTACTGCATCCAAAATCCATGGCAGTAATTTGCAATTAATTTTATCCCACGAGAGATTTCCTTTAGACATTCTCAAATATGCTCAACGTCAATCTAGAATTTTAAATAAAAAGCACTTTGTTCTTTCTCTAATGTCAAAATTGGTTTGAAAAAAAAAAAAAAAAAAAAAAAATTAACGGAAGCAGCTCATCATGTATTATGAGCCCCGCTGGTATCGATTCAAAGTAACAATAATTACATTAGTTAATTAGGGGCAGGGGCAAAAATCCTATACCTACATTCAAATTTTTAATTAATAATACTAAGTGTTGCAAAATCATGGTAAATGAGCAAAAATATGACCGTCAACTACGTTTATGGGCAGCAGATGGACAACAAAATCTCGAAAATTCACATGTTTGCCTTATAAATGCCTCCACAACGGGGTGTGAAATCCTCAAAAATTTAGTTCTACCAAACATTGGTCAATTCACAATTATTGATGACAAAAAAGTTAAAAGTGATGATTTAAGTAGTAATTTTTTCCTTTCTGAAGATGATTATGGGAAAAATCGTGCAATGGCTGCTTCAGAGCTTTTGGGAGAATTAAACCCTGCAGTTAAATGTCTGTATGTTTCTGAATCAATTGATAGTATTATGTTGAGGGAGGAAGAAAAAGAAGAAAAGGAAAAGTACTGGGAACAATTCAGCCTCATAATTTTTACTTCCACTCATAATAATTATCAATCTTTCCAAAGACTTGTAAACTTGTTATTTGGTAAGGTTCCAATTCTTGAAGCTAATTCTATTGGTTTCTATGGCTGTCTAAGAGTATTCTCTCCTGAAAGAACAATCATACAGTCTCACAGCAACGAAGCAGCTTGTGATTTGAGAGTAGATAAACCTTGGCCAGAGCTTGAGCTGTATGTTGAATCATTAAATATTTCAAAACTACCCCCAGATCAACTTAAAGACATACCTTATAGTATCCTTCTCATATTTTTTCGCAATGAATTTATCAAGACCCATAATGAACCCCCAACTAGAAAACCCTTCAAGAAATTTGTTGAAGAACATCAGATCATTAAAGATATACGTTTTGCAAGTTTTGAGAATGTGGAAGAGTTGTTGAAGAATACATGGCGAGGTACTGTGAAAACTTATATCCCACACAATGTTGAGGCTATAATAAATGATTCAAGAGTTGGGAAATCTAATAAATCCACTTTTTGGGCTTTGGTACGAGCTTTGAAGCTTTTCCTTGAAGAAAAAGGCTGCTTACCATTAAATGGGAAGATCTTTGACATGGCATCGTCCACTGAGAACTTTATCAAATTACAGGGCCTTTATTTGGCAAAAGCTAATGAAGATATTCAAGCAATGGAACAATATATCGAGAGATGCAATACAGCCATCGAAGTGACACATGAAATGATACAATTGTTTTGCAAAAATATACAATGTTTAGTTGTCCAGCATTCTTCTAAAGACTACTTTCCAGAAAAAATTAAAGTCGCTGCAGTTTCAAAAAATGACGCCGATTCAATAAAGGCATCAATATATGTGGGATTCGTGGTATTTTCAGAATTCTGTTCAGGGTCATCAAGAAATGGATTTCCTACGAACGAAGACTTTCCTAAACTTTGCCAAATTGCAGAAAAATTGCTAGGCTCTAAAGTTGAACAAGATAGTTCTCTAAGTAAAGTATTGGCCGAATTTAGCAGATCACAAGGTGCTGAAATGACAAATATAGCATCTTTTGTTGGAGGTCTTGGTGGACAAGAAAGTTTAAAGCTTTTAACTAATCAGTATATTCCACTAAAAGGTGGTTTGGTTTTTGATGGTATTGAAAGCTCTCTTTCAAAGTTTGAATTTTAGGCTTGTATAACTACAAATAAAAAGTTTCGCTTTGCTTTGCTTTTCTTTGTTGATTTTACTTTGAATCAGTTTCTTTCAACAAAAAGTTTTCTGCCGTTTTTTTTTTTTTTTTTTTTTTTGTTTCTTCACCCATCAATGGTCAAAAAGTTTCTAATGCGTGTTTGTTTTTTTCTCTTGTTCCTTAATGCTAATCAATTATAACATACATTTTCCCTGTGCGTAACGCGTCAAAATTCTAAAGAACCACCGCCATCTAATGGTTTTTGTGTCACTAACAAGCTTAATGATGATTGAAATCTAATTTTTCTTTTGGTTTTTTTTTTTTTTTTTTTTTTTTTTTTTCAATTTTTTGTTCTCTTGCCCTTTGCGTATTTTGATTCGCAAGTTTATTCTGAATTTCCTTGAAATCCAAGCATTGCTATAAATATTAGCTATACAATCTCCTAAGCTTCTATCATACACTCTTCTAATATTCCTCAATATTAACACTCACTTCTCATAAATACAGTATTTACAATATATGTATTGGCTATTATTACAAAATATCATAAAAAAAAGTTTTTTTCTTTTTTTGTTCTACCTCATTTCAATTTAGCTATCTTGACTTGGAAAATATGTTCAAGCGCCAAAATCAGTGCCAAACTTCAGAAACTTTTTGCGAAGCTGAACCAGAAAAAAATAATCCTGGAATTAACAATTTCATGGATACGTGGTTAGAAGATAGTTTGATAAATTTAAAACATTGTCAATACAGTGCTAATTCTCCGGAAAATTCTCCGGAAAATTTTGAAATTCCTAGTTGCAGCAAGCAAGACATTTTATATGGTAAATTAGAGAATTATGAACACACCTGTGATAGCCCAATTTTGAAGCACATTTCTGATGGAAAAGATATTGTTATGACCTCTTTTTCCAGAACTGCTTCTGAACACAATTCCTCAGTCTCAAACCTCAAAATCAATCACGATGAAGATGAAACTTGCAAAACTAATCTTGACTTCAGTGAAAAATTAACGAAGCCAAAGATTAACTGCTATAAAGAAAGAAAATATACACAAGCAAAAGATTTGAGAAGTCAACAACATATATCAAATACAAATTGCGAATCAAACTTCCAAGTTAAAAATATGAACAAAAACAAAACTAAAATGGTACTTATGAAATTTGAAGATAATAAAGATTCAAATTTACATCCGAGAAGATTTAGACATCATAAATTAACTAAACAATGGCAGCAGCAACAATTTTCAAAACTGGAAAATGGTAATTGCTATAAATATTACAGGTATCAAGTCAATAGAAACTGCCCTTCATCGTTAGATGGGACTTCCTTGTCGTTGTCATCCTCATCATCATATAGTAAATCATCAAAGCAATTTAACAATAAGAAGAAAAATTCAATCAGTTATAGATATTCGCGGAAAATAGAAGGTGATTATGATTATGGAGAAAAAGAAGTAATGTGTCGCTTCTGTGTCTCACAAAAATGGATTCCTCTTGGTGAGTTTAAATATCATCTTCTATTTAGTCACGGAATATTAACTGCATCATATTATTTTGATCCAAATCTTCGATTCGATGTGTCTCAAACTGTTGAATTTTTGCCCTTGCCAAAATATATGATAATTCATTCAAAAGAAAAATGGGAAAATATTCTTGTCCAATGCGATCATTGTGGTCGATGGATATTATTGGGTAAATGGTATATAGAAGAAAATGAAGAACTGTTGGAGAAATTTGGGTTATATGAGAAATATTTCAAACACATTGGCAATTGTTATCTTACAAATTCTCAAAATGATCAAGATATTGAAATAATTAACACTTAAGATATCAATTCAAAAGATAACTTGAATTGATAGGAAGATAAATTCACGATTTTTTGAAAATTTTCGAGATCAATATTGAATATTTTTTTCAACTTCATATTTTATATCTATGGTCAACTTTTGTACGATTAATGTAAGCGATTTTTCTAGGACAGAAAACAGCAATAAAACTTTAAAAGGAAACGATTTTATAAAGAATATAATATACATGGATAAAGATGGAATCACTTTCCAAAAATAGTTTCTCATATGGGATCAACCAATAAGAAAACGAATTAAAGGGTCACTTTTGATAAGGTTCCCATGATATTCTTATTTAAAGAAATAGAAAGTAGAAAGAAATTAAAAAATGAAGAAATTGAAACGGAAATAGTGGTAATAATATAACATGTGGGGTATGTCGAGGATGTGAAATAGCTAATAATAGGTAGAAATTTGTATCTTGTTGAGAATTTTTCAAGATAGAGTAAAAAGAAGAAAAAAGAACTGAAAAAAAAAAAAAAAAAATTTGGGAAAAAAATGATTCTAGAAAACAAAGCAAGAACTTTTTTTTGCATAGAGTATTCAATTGACAGCTGACAGAACAGAATTTTTAAGACCACTAGTAAATGCCAAACACCAAGTCAAAGATTGACCATTGTCCAACATACTAGAAGAGAAATCACTTGAAGTGAAAAATTCATATGCAGCAGCAGGATCAGACAAAGCATGATTGAGTTGTAAAATACTCCACCAAGCTTCATTCATGTTAGTTAAACCTCCTTCAAAAAATTTTGTCCATTCTTCACCAACAAATTTTGCACCACGAAGAGCGCTAGAAACTGGAGTAATTGGCAACATATGAATACCATGAATATATTCGACTGCATTACCGAAGAAAGTGTCATACAAGATTTGATTTTCATAAAATTGACCACTAACCATGTTAGTTGTGATTTCTGATGGTTCGATAGTGTTATCAGAGGAATAATAGAAATAGTCATTAAGCGAACGTTTCATGACAGCAATCATCAAATTACCACGAGCTTCCATATTTTCATCACCAATAAGATTACCCCAAAGTTTCATAGCATAAGCAAAATTATAATCTTCAGAAGTAGATTCTTCATTACGACCGTTAAAATTTGTGGCTAAACCAGCAGCCCAAGAGTGTCCACCGAACCAATCAAACATTCTACTAACTGGGAAATAAGGATCTTCTTCACTAGGATTGGCAACATCACGAATAAGATAATTGATCCAATCTTTATGCTCAATTAACCAGGAACCGTTACTGTATTTTTGGTCAACGTAGGCAACAATTGTAGCAGCATGGACAATGTAACCATAATGGAAATGATGGTCATTATAATATGTAGCACCAAAATCATCACCAGAATTACCTTCAGGAGTCACACCACCATATGTTGTATCATAATATAATGGATATGCAACATCGTTTTCAAAGATGTAATCGAAAGCTGATTTCATTACATCTAACATAGAAAGAGTAGCTTGTTTTTGATTTGGCAAGACATCAGAAAGAACATATAAGATATAAGCAAATCTGTCGATGAACTTACCGATATAATATGTGTTTTGGCCAGTGATTAAACCTAAAAGATCACCTTGACTATCAGATGCAGCAGCTTGAGCAATCAATTGCAAATCATCACTATTCCATGTAACTTTATTGGATTCTAATTGTTCAGACCAGGGGATCATTCCAATTTGGGTAAGAAGAGTTTCTTCCATCATCAATGAATCAGTGACATAAGCATACATGGTTCCTTTAGTAGTAGAATCCAAAGCAATACCAGTGGAATTTTTAGCAGTAGCTGCAGATAAAGCTTCATAATGATGAGGGAAAGCAAAAACAATTGAAGTTCCAGATGCAGATTCACCAGCCAAAGTGTATTCAAAGCCATAAGTTGCGGAGGTCTCACCAGAGACAGAGCCATAAACGGTAGCTTTTGTTGGATAAGCACCGGCAGTAATATCATAATATACATCAAGACCATCACTTGGAGCCATTGCGAATTGAATAATAGCACCATCTGCAGAACCTGAAGCTTGAATAAGTTCTTCAGAAATTTTAGAAAGTTTAATACTAGAATTTGAAACATAAATGATCCAATCTTGACCGCTTGACAAAGAAACGATATATTTGAGAGTACCTTTAGCAATATTAGTAGGGAATACTTGAACTAAACTGACAATAGATGAGGAAGTCTTGATTACAGGAACAAGATCACCATGGTAAACACCGGTTACAAAACCTTGACCTAAAACAGTTGGAAATTGTATATAATCAGTATGACTATAACCTTGAGATAATTCAACATTGACGGAAAGATGTTTCAATGTATTAACTTTCATAGTAATTCCTGAATTGAAAGAAGAGGCGGAAAATGCTAATCCAGCAATTTTAATTGGAGTGGTCATGGAATCAGCACCGTCAGTAGCACCTGCGTTAGTATCTTTGGAAAAAACTCTTTCAGAAGCAGGAACATAAGAAACGCCCCATCCATATAATGATGTTTTATCAAAGTAAAGACCATAAGGATAAGACCAAATTTGGTCAGTTTGATCATCCACAATCAAGTTAGTGTAAAATTTATTAGTTTCATATGGTCCAGCATTACTCACACCTTCAAGGAGAGCTAAAGGATGCGCTTTTTTTGTAAAAGAGTTAGGCGAAATAGTATCGATCAAAGTGAATATTGAATTACTGTTATCAAATGACGATGATGAGTTGGATGAGCAAAGGTCATTATTATTGTGGACAGATGAGTTTCCATAGACCGCAGTAGAGATAACGCTACAAACAGAAGTATGAGAAGGATTTAAAGAAGAAGCAGCAGTTTGTGAAGGAGTGAGGGTAAGGGTTGGATAAGCAGAAATGGCAGAAGCAGTTGAACTAATTCCAATAATGGACCCGGTGAGAACAACTGAAGATGATAAACCAGAGGTAACAACTTCAATACTGCTTGAAGATGTTTTGATCAGTCCAGTTGCCACAGGATTAGAATAAGTAACAGATTGAGATGTCAAAACTGAACCAGAAGGAGTGGTAGTAGGGGTTTCGGTGGCTGAAAAAAGTGTAGAAGCAGAGGCACTAGAAGATTGAGAAACTTCAAAAGCAGGAGTAGTAGGCAAATTAGCGGCTGTGCTTGGTCCAGAATCGGAGCCTGAACCTGATGAGCCTGAGCCTGATGAACCGGATTCTGATCCTGATGATCCTGAGTCTGATGATGATCCTGAGGCTGAACCAGATGAGGCTGTACCAGATGAGGCTGTACCAGATGAGGCTGAACCAGATGAGGCTGAACCAGATGAGGCTGAACCAGAGGATGAACCTGAACCTGATGATCCAGATGATGATCCAGATGATGAACCTGAGGATGAACCTGAGGATGAACCAGAGGATGAACCAGAGGATGAATCTGACCCTGATGAACTAGGGGATGAACCAGAGGATGAATCAGAGGATGAGCTTGAGCCTGATGAACCGGATTCTGATCCTGATGAGCCTGAACCAGAGGAGGAACCAGAGGAGGAACCAGAGGAAGAACCAGAGGAGGAACCAGAGGAAGAACCAGAGGAAGAACCAGAGGAAGAACCAGAGGAAGAACCAGAGGAAGAACCAGAGGATGATGAGCTGGACCCTGGTCCTGAAGAGCTAGATTTTGAAGATCCTGATGATGATCCTGAACCAGTATTAGATGACACAGAACTTGAAGAGTCGGACCCTGATGGAGTACCAGCATCAGGTCCAGATAAGCCTGAGCTTGAGTCTGATGATGAGCCTGTGGAAGATCCTGAAGAGCTGGATCCTGAAGATGATCCAGTTCCTGTATTTGATCCTGAACCTGATGAGCCGGCTCCTGAAGAGGATCCTGAGCTATGTGATGAGGATAAAGAAATGGAAGTTGGTGTAATAACATCTTTTGAAGAGATAGGAATGGCTATAGATGATGATAATTGTGCAACAAGAGTTTTGGTATCGGAAGTAAGAACCAGAATGGAGGAAGTGGTATCAAGGGATGTTAATGAAGTGGAAGGTAACTGGGAGGTAGAATTGGAAGGAGATACAATGAATGTAGAATTAGCGTATATAGCTCTTTTATGGTGATAGTGTGCAGCTTCAGTAGATGTAGCCAACCAAAGGCAGACTTGAACTAAAGTCAGAAACAACATTGTTAGATATTTTTCTGGTATCCTTAATTTTCTCTGTCAAACTTGATTGTCCAAAAAAGAAAAGGAAAATAGAGAGTTACTAGAAATCGTAAATACCTGTGGATTTACCTGTTTATTTATATTGAATTGAATTATGTATTATTTTTGTTGTTTTGTTTAAAAAGATGATGGGGTTTCCTGATATTTTTCTCCCTGTATCTAAAATACTTATTCCAGTATTCAGGCTAGCACTTTAAGATGCATCATGCAAGACGAGTCCAAGTATTTTATTTTTTTTTATTTTTTTTTTTGTTTTTTTTTGTTTTTTTTTTGATAAACTGCTTCTATTAATTTTATGAACTTGTCTATAAAATATCAATTATGGTTAGTACAAGAATAATTATCAAAACACAAGCTATCATAGTTAAGCGTTCCAGAAAATATATACATGATAAAAAAATTGTACATTAAATCTCCCCCCTAAAACTATAAGATAAAAGGAGTGGCCCAACCACGAACTGAACGCGATCATCAAGAAATCAAATCAAGTGGCAAGCAAAATGTTTTGTTTTGTTTTTACATTTAAATTGGGTCAATTTTAATGTTCTGGAAGAAAAAATAAAAAAATAAAAAAATAAAAAAAATAACGTCTGATTTTAGAAATACTGAGTCTTTTTTTAGTCAGTAATGTGCCATTTTCTTAGAAATAAATAATTTAATTTTCCAAAATTGGTTCTTTTTCCCTCATTTTATTTTTTTTTTTATTTTTTTTTTTATTTTTGATTGTTTAATTTCTCTTCATTTTATTTTTATTTTCAAAATTAATTAATTTGTTGTTGATATTTTTTATTTTTTTTTTCATTTATAATTTGTACTCTAATTGTATGATAAAACGAACTCTTATCATATTGAATTTGATTCACATTGTAGATTATACATAATGAATTCAACAAAGCTGCACCCCTCCATAATGATTTATATTTTGTAATATTTTATTGAAAAAATAATCAACAACAAATTAAATAAAATAAAATAAACATTTTATGTTTTTGTTCAACGCAAATAAATGTGTTGTGTTGAAAACAGGAGTGAATAAATTCCAAGAAATTGTAACATTTGAAAAGTGAAAAAAAAAAAAAAAAAAAAGTTTAATTTTTTCGCGTTTTCTTTTCCGAAAAAAAAAAAAAAATAAAATAATCGAGTCTGGATCTGCAATATTGAAATGAAAAATTAAAATTAAAATAACATTACATATATATAAGTTAATTAATATTGAGAATACGCTTGTAAAACCACAAAAATAAAAACAAAATAAGACTATCCTGCAAAAAAAAAATAACAAAAAAAAAAAAAAAAGACCAAAGTTAGTTTGTTTTTTCTTATATTTTTTTTTTCAAATGTTCATTTTTATTTTATCAAAGATCAATCTTTTTATATGTTTAACCTTTAATTCAAAATAAGTCTTATTTTGAATTGAAGGTTTTTTCTTCTTATAGTTTTGTGGAATCCTTTGATTTACAGAATCGAAGAAATAATAATTTGTGCAGCCAAGAACTTCCTGCGTAGTCTTTCATAAAGTATCCCACTGTTGTTATGTTAATTTAAACTGCAACTCACAAATACTCAACCTTATATATTGATACATTTCTATGTTCCTTCTGTCAGTTTAGTTTTTCTCTCTCAGCTTTATTATTATCTCTTCACCATTAATTAGGTGTCGTTAAATACAGAACTTGTCTTCCCAACAAATTGCCAAATGACAAAAAAAAAAAAAAATGTTATTATACAACCTAATTCTCTTTTGGAATCTCTTTCCCAAAAGAAATAAAAATATGAGGCACTAAAAGGGCTGTTTTTTTTTTGTTTTATTTTTTTTTTTTTTTTTTTTTTTCAATATTTTCAACCCAAATTTATTTTAACACATTTAAGTGCATTATCTTTTACATATATATTGAGAAGCTAATGTAATGAAACTACACAATATATAGAAGGAAAGAAATCAATAAGTGAATATGTAAATCAATAAAATTTGAAAATTTTGTGCTAAAATGAGTAACATGAAATATGATTCATATGCTTTTAAAACAAAAAAAAAAGAAAAAAAAAAAAGTTTCCCCCCCCCCCTCTCTCTAAAATAGCAGCTAATTACTTAATTACCTGTAATTCCACATATAGCTTAAGCGATAAACTGATCACTGCAAAGAAACAGCCACATTTCTATTCAATATTTCACAGTACAAAAAATCCTGGATAAAAGATATCTAATGGATAATAAAAATAAAAAGTCAATATTAATCTATGAAGAATTAATACTAATAAAGTGTGTGTTGTTAACATGTACTACCATCCACCATACAGAACCCCTCTATCTAAAACATTTGATATCTCACGAAAAGAGAAAAAACAAAAAAAAAAAAAAAAAAACACCCAGTGTATAATTATAATTAGGGCTGGGGTAACAGAAATTCTATCTTCACCATTATACTTTCTCAAATAGTATTTTTTTTTTTTTTTTTTTATGAAGTTTGATACTTTTATGAACCACTAATTATCAATCACACATTACATATTGACATATTAATTGTTTTTCTCCTTTGATATATTGTGAACATTGAAAATAATAATAGTCCCCGCATTTATCTGAGCATTTTCAAAAAAAAATTGCATTACATTACATGATATCTATATATGTACAACAAATATAACACATTATATAGAATAGAAATTGATTTGGATTCAAGTTATTAAGCCACACACAAAACACCTGAAATGTATTCTAAGATAATTTGTTCAACAAGATTGTACTAATAATAATAATTCATGTAATTGATATTTGAATCAAATGGGAAAGAAAACTTGGAAGAATTAAGATCTAATGTAAAATTTTGTTTTAAAATACATCAATAAATACTTTTACAAAGAGGATCTTTGTGTTTTTTTTGTTTTTTTTTCCTCCATGGAAAATTATATTTATATTGAATTCTGTACATGTATTTGTATACAAGGGGGAAATCTTCAAAAAATCAAATATAATAAATAAAAAAACAACAACAAAAAAAAAAAGAAATCCTTTTAAAAGGGGGAGACTGTTACTCACCAAAAACCCCTACTTTCAATTTTGATCTTTAATTATAGTAATGTGTTTGCAAACATTTAAAAGATCACTAAATTAAGTATGTAATTTTTTAGTACTTCCCAGCTTTAATTTGTCCTTCATAATATATTGAATCTTTCAACATAATACATAAAGTATATTTTAATTATTGTTTTATCTTCATGAATTTACATAATTAGGTTGTTCCAGCTTCATTGCATACTTATTTATTCACATTCAAATGATTCGTACATTTATGAACTAAACTATATATACTAAATAGAGGGGGAAACCCAACAAGGACATCAATTTTTTTCTAAATAACAAAAATAAATGGTAAAATTGACATAAAAAATGAAACAAACCCTTCAAAGTATAATCAAATAAAATCAAGATAATAAATTAAAATAAGGCAATATAAAATAGAAGTAAGTAAGGTTTCTTGAAAAGAACCAAGTAAGAAGAAAAAAAAAACAAAAAGAAAAAAAGGAGAAAAAAAAAGAAAATCAAAAACTAAAATCAAAAATATCTATTAATCATATAGATCAATAACTAGTTTTAATGATAGATTCATTGTCTCTGTTGGATCTTAAAGAGTGATGTATTAAATAATCCCTCCTTCGATCCAACTCCCTAAGAATAAAAACAACCTGATCTAATTTGATTAAATCACGTAGATTTAAGTAATTCAGTTTCATAATTTCTATTAAACGCATGACCACAATCTTTAAAGAGAACCCAAATATTTACTTCAAGCATTAGAAAATGAAGATTTTGTACTTTGTCTAAATGAATTGTGCGACCGCCTTTCCTGGGGAATTCTTAATTTTCATGTTAAATACTGATAAATTTAGTATATAGTTTTGGATGGATAGTGTAGTGGTTATCATTCTTGCCTTCCAAGCATGAGACTCGGGTTCGATTCCCGATCCATTCATTCTTTTTTGATTTGCCTTTGAAACTAATAAAAAACAAAAACTTATAAATTCTTTTATTTTTTATGAAAAAATTCAATAGCATTTTTCTTTTTCGAGGTTCAGATTTATATTATTTTTTTCTGCAACTGTTTAATTCGGTTATTCAACGAAATTAACCCTCTTAATAAAAAAAAAAAAAGCATCTTTGGATAATTAATAAAAGTCTAAGTTCATAAAAAGTTTCGACAACAGCAGGATTCGAACCTGCGCGGGCAAAGCCCAAAAGATTTCTAATCTTTCTCCTTAACCGCTCGGACATGTTGCCAATACTTTTTTCTTGTTTCATAATAGACCTAGTTAAACTATGAAGGTGTTAACTTAATGCATGATTTCAACATGCCTGTTACTTTGAGTGAATATAACATGTGCTTTACATATGTTAATGTGCCTTTTTGTGTTTTTGCTTACTTTTCTTTTAATTATTTAGTAATTATCATTTATTATTAATTATTTAATTATTTATTTTATTGATTTGGTTTATTTTAATTTTATGTAACTATTGTTAATTAAGTTTCAATATAAAAACATTTCCTTTATAACGACAAGAGGTCATTATAAACCATTTCTTTGAAGACTTGTTCACTCTATATTTTAGTAAATTCACTCTTTTTTTTAAAAAAATTCAAATATTTCTCTTCAAAGATGCTTCTGATGAATGTATTTGAGAAGGTCATAGGTTATAATACCTAAATTATTCCCAAATTAATTCACAGAGCCATGCATGATCCCCTTGAGTCCTCTGTTATTGAGGATATTGAAAATTCCTTCAAAAAAATATGTCAAAATCACGCAAAATTGTCATTGGAAACACTAAAGACACATAAATAATTTGGAGGATTTGGAATGATTGATTTAAGAAATCACTTCTTACATCAATTTGGAAAAACCATCTACAATGCGTTGGCTGATGAGACCCAAAATATTTATTATGAAATTTTTAGGCATAAAATACAATGTATTATAACTGGTTTTATCCAAACGCATAGGTTGAGACTAAAAGTCGAAGAAATGCAAAATCAAAATCAAAATCAAATGGGTATCATTACAACAGATTTAAACGATAAATTTATCCGCACACATCCTTGGTATGCAGTATTAGTTGGTTATGAACCATCTATTCCTTTGGCAAATGGAATCAAATCAATAACTTTGCTGGATATAATCACAAGTAATTTTGTTTTCCAAATCCGAAAAAGCTTATTTAAAAGCATGGGAAATTCTATTCGAATTGGATCATCAAAACCCAATTCATCATATGCGAAATATTAGAGATTACGAATTTCAAAATATTTTAAAAAGCCCAGCTCCTAAGAATTATAGAACAATGATACCTGAAATGTTCAATTGTGATTTTAAAAAAGGAAGCAAAAAAGAACAGGAGAAAAAAAAAACAGTTCGAAAATTTCCACAACTTTGCTAAATTTTCATGATGTAACGCCAAAGCATCAAAAAAAGTATTAGAAAAAACTAAATCAAGTAGCAAAGGAACATCCAGGTACAAT